>CAUPSL010000396.1:0-45000 GCA_963514005.1 Raja brachyura
AAGGAGCGAATGAGATAGGCGACGTTTCGGGTCGAGACCCTTCTTCAGACTGCTTCAGGGCACTGTAGTTTAGAAGGATGAGGGGGGGAATCTTATAGAAACATATAAAATTATAAAAGGACTGGACAAAGCTAGTTGCAGGAAAAATGTTCCCAATGTTGGGCCAGTCCAGAACCAGGGGCCACACACAGTCTTAGAATAAAGGGGAGGTCATTTAAGACTGAGGTGAGATAAAACTTTTTTCACCCAGAGAGTTGTGAATTTGTGGAATTCCCTGCCACAGAGGGCAGTGGAGGCCAAGTCACTGGATGGATTTAAGAGAGAGTTAGATAGAGCTCTAGGGGCTGGTGGAGGTCAAGGATATGGGGAGAAGGCAGGCACGGGTTATTGATTGTGGACGATCAGCCATGATCACATTGAATGGCGGTGCTGGCTCAAAGGGCCGACTGGCCTCCTCCTGCACCTATTTTCTATGTTTCGCTGAAGTTGAGGCAGAGAATCCTGTTGGAATAGACAATAGACAATAGGTGCAGGAGGCCATTTGGCCCTTCGAGCCAGCACCGCCATTCAATGTGATCATGGCTGATCGTCCCCAATCAGTACCCTGTTCCTGCCTTCTCCCCATATCCCCTGACTCCGCTATCTTTAAGAGCCCTATCTAGCTCTCTCTTGAAAGTATCCAGAGAACCGGCCTCCACCGCCCTCTGAGGCAGAGAATTCCACAGACTCACAACTCTCTGTGTGAAAATGTGTTTCCTCGTCTCCGTTCTAAATGGCCGACCCCTTATTCTTAAACTGTGTGTGTGGCCCCTGGTTCTGGACTCCCCCAAACATCGGGAACATGTTTCCTGCCTCTAGTGTGTCCAAACCCTTAATAATCATATATGTTTCAATAAGGTCGCCTCTCATCCTTCTAAATTCCAGTGAATACAAGCCCAGTCGACCCATTCTTAAATCGGAGTAGACTCGATAGAAACATAGACAATAGGTGCAGGAGGAGGCCATTCGGCCCTTCGAGCCAGCACCGCCATTCATTGTGATCATGGCTGATCATTCCCAATCACTACCCCGTTCCTGCCTTCTCCCCATATCCCTTGATGGCCGAATGGCCTAATTCTGCTCCTATCACTTATGGCCTTATGTTGCACGGTGTATCTCCAAACTGAACGATGCAAGGGCGGTGGAGGCCGGTTCTCTGGATGCTTTCAAGAGAGAGCTGGATAGGGCTCTTAAAGATAGCGGAGTCAGGGGATATGGGGAGAAGGCAGGAACGGGGTACTGATTGGGGATGATCAGCCATGATCACATTGAATGGCGGTGCTGGCTCGAAGGGCCAAAAGGCCTACACCTGCACCTATTGTCTATTGTCTCTCCCAGGAGGGATATTGGTCTGCCAACAGTCATAAAACACAATGAGATACATGAACTATGAGATTTAAGTGACGAGGGGAAAGGATTGGGGATGTGCAAAGATTGGGGGGGGGGGGGGAGTCAGTCTCAGTCTACCCCACTGGGAGAAGGGAGAGGAGTTGTCCAGTTTGATAGCCGCAGGGAGGAAGGATCTCCTGTGGCGTTCCGTGCTGCATCTTGGTGGAACCAGTCTGTTGCTGAAGGAGCTCCTCAGGTTGACCAGTGCGTCACGGAGGTGAGCTGTATTTTCCAGGACGCTCGGCCATTTTGAGGAGCGTCCCACTTTCGGCCATTTTGGGGAGCGTCCCACGCTCGGCCATTTTGGGGAGCGTCCCACACTCGGCCATTTTGGGGAGCGTCCTTTGATTGGCCATTTTGGGGAGCGTCCCTCGATCGGCCATTTTGGGGAGCGTCCTTTGATTTGGGGAGCGTCCCTCGATTGGCCATTTTGGGGAGCGTCCCACACTCGGCCATTTTGGGGAGCGTCCTTTGATTTGGGGAGCGTCCCTCGATTGGCCATTTTGGGGAGCGCCCCTCACTCGGCCATTTTGGGGAGCGCCCCTCGCTCGGCCATTTTGAGGAGAGTCCCACACTCAGCCATTTTGGGGAGCGTCCCTCGATCTACCATTTTGGGGAGCGTCCCTCGATCGGCCATTTTGGGGATCGCCCCTCGATCAGCCATTTTGAGGAGCGCCCTCTGCTACCGAGACCGCCCTCCCGTCAATCTGACTCCAACTCCATCTCCGACCCCAAAAACGAAACCAAAACGAAATAATTAAATATATTTATTTTTCTTTTTTTAATATATATAGGGTTTGGCGTTCCAGGGTTCGGGGAACGTTGAACGTGACTCGCCCGCGTTCGCAGACCGCTCCGTATTCCACCTGGCCGGCCGCTGGTTTGTTCCAGATTGTTCCGTGGCCCCTGGAGGTCGTTGCCAGCTGAGGGGAGCGGATCACTCCGATGGCATCACCAGGTAGGTGTGGACGTCCCTCTGGCACTTGTGTACATATCTCACTCTCTCTCCCTCTCCATCTCTCTCTCCTTCCTTCCCTCCTCCCTCCCTTCTCCTATTTCTCTCTCTCTCTCTCACCCTCTCCCTCTCTCTCTATCTCCCTCTCTCCCCCCTCTTTCTCTCTCTCTCGTTCTCACTCCCCCTCCCTCTCTCTCCCTCTCTCCTTCCATTCTCACACTCTCTCGTTCCCTCTCTCAATTTTCAATTTTTTCAATTAAAAAAAGTTTATTGTTTTTAATTTAAAAACTCTCTCCCTCTATCCCTCTCTTTCTCCTTCTCTCTCTCCCTCCCTCTCTCTCCCTCTATCCCTCTTTCTCCTTCTCTCTCTCCCTCCCTCTCTCTCCCTCTATCCATCTCTCTCTCCCTCCCTCTCTCTCCCTCTATCCCTCTCTCTCTCCTTCTCTCTCTCCCTCCCTCTCTCTCCCTCTATCCCTCTCTCTCTCCCTCTCTCTCTCCCTCCCTCTCTCTCCCTCTATCCCTCTCTCTCTCCTTCTCTATCTCCCTCCCTCTCTCTCCCTCTATCCCTCTTTCTCCTTCTCTCTCTCCCTCCCTCTCTCTCCCTCTATCCATCTCTCTCTCCTTCTCTCTCTCCCTCCCTCTCTCTCCCTCTATCCCTCTCTCTCTCCTTCTCTCTCTCCCTCCCTCTCTCTCCCTCTATCCCTCTCTCTCTCCCTCTCTCTCTCCCTCCCTCTCTCTCCCTCTATCCCTCTCTCTCTCCTTCTCTCTCTCCCTCCCTCTCTCTCCCTCTATCCCTCTCTCTCTCCCTCCCTCTCTCCCTCTATCCCTCTCTCTCCTTCTCTTTCTCCCTCCCTCTCTCTCCCTCTATCCCTCGCTCTCTCCTTCTCTCTCTCCCTCCCTCTCTCCCCCTCTATCCATCTCTCTCCTTCTCTCTCTCCCTTCCTCTCTCTCCCTCTATCCCTCTCTCTCTCCCTCTATCCCTCGCTCTCTCCTTCTCTCTCTCCCTCCCTCTCTCTCCCTCTATCCATCTCTCTCTCCTTCTCTCTCCCGCCCTCCCTCTCTCTCTCTTTCTCTCTCTCCTTCTCTCATTCCCTCTCTCCCTCTCTCCCCTCTCACACTCTCTCTTTCTCACTCTCCCTTTTCCTCTCCCCCTCTCTCTCTCACTCCCTCTCCCTCTTTCTCCCTCTCACTCTCCCTCTCTCTCCCCCTTTTCCTCTCCATCCCTCTCTCTCACTCCCTCTCCCTCTCCCTCTCTCTCTCTCACACACTCTCTCTCTCTCTCCTTCTACAGGTTACCCCACCGGCCATTCTCCGTACCCCGTGGGGCATCCCGCGGGCGTATACCCGGTGCCGCCGTACGGCTACCCGGTTGCCGGGGGTTACCCGCCCGCTGACCCCGGGCACCCCCCGGCCCCGGCCCCGGGTTTCCTGCCGTTCCCGGCGGCATCGCCACCCAGCGCCCCGCCACCGCCGGCCGCCGGCACCGGCACCACGGGAGCCTACTACGCCGGCCCGGTGATCCACACCCCGCCCACCGGCACACACCGCGGACAACACGACGACGAGCCCGGCATCGTACACGCCCCCTTGATGGGGCCCACGCACTGCCCACCTGGCCTCGAGTACCTGATGCAGGTGAGGCTGTGGGGGGTGAGAGAGAGCGAGAGAGGGGGTGACGGAAGGGAGTCGGGCACAAGAGACATAACAGATGTTGAGATTGGCGGCAAAGTTCATGGGATAGGAGCAGAATTAGGCCGTTCGGCCCATCGAGTCCACTCCACCATTCAATCACATCCGATCACTCTCTCCCTCCTAACCCCATTCTCCTGCCTTCTCCCCATAACCCCTGACACCCGCACTAATCAAGAATCTGTCTATCTCTGCCTTAAAAATATCCACTGACTTGTGGCCTCCACAGCCGTCTGTGGCAAAGAATCCCACAGATTCACCGCCCTCAGGGGACTAAAGAAATTCCTCCTCATCTCCTTCCTAAAGGAACGTCCTTTAATTCTGAGGCTGTGCCCTCTGGTCCTAGACTCTCCCACTAGTGGAAACATCCTCTCCACATCCACTCTATCCGGGCCTTTCACTATTCGGTGAAGTTTCAATGAGGTCTCCCCCTCATCCTTCTAAACTCCAGCGAGTACAGGCCCAGCGCCGACAAACGCTCATCGTACGTTAACCCACTCGTTCCTGGGATCGTTCTGTGTAAACCAACTCTGGACCCTCTCCAGATACGGGGTCCCAAATTTGCTCAGTCACAGAGTGATACAACATGGAAACAGGCCCTTCGGCCCAAATTGAGAGAGGCCGAAGCTGTGGCCCCCCAGGATTTACTAGAATGTTGCCTGGGTTACAGCAACTAAGTTACAGAGATAGGTTGAACAAGTTAGGTCTTTATTCTTTGGAGCGCAGAAGGTTAAGGGGGGACTTGATTGAGGTCTTTAAAATGATGAAAGGGATAGACAGAGTTGACGTGGATAAGCTTTTCCCATTGAGGGTAGGGAAGATTCAAACAAGAGGGCATGGCATGAGAATTAAGGGACAGAAGTTTAGGGGTAACATGAGGGGGAACTTCTTTACTCAGAGAGTGGTGGCTGTGTGGAATGATCTTCCCGCAGAAGTGGTGGAGGCAGGATCGATTTTAACATTTAAAAGTAAAGTGGATAGGTATATGGACGGGAAGGGAATGGAGGGGTATGGTCTGAGTGCAGGTAGATGGGACTAGGGGAAAATAAATGGTCGGCACGGACTGGAAGGGCCGAGATGGCCTGTTTCCGTGCTGTAATTGTTATATGGTTGAAGGTGTGGCCCACTCACAGCCATGGGATAGTATCGGGGCCCAGGATGGAGGGGCTGAATGGTCCCCTTGTTGACTCCATGCGCTGACTGTGTGTTTCATTTCGCAGATTGATCAAGTGCTCATCCATCAGAAGGTGGAGGTCATAGAAGGTAAGACCACCAGCTCTTGTTTCCATCTCACCCCTCCCCCCCTCCCCACCCCTCCCACCAACCCCCCCCCCCCCCCCCCCCAAACCCTTAACAATCTTTACCCCTTATTCTTAAACTGTGTGTGTGTGGCCCCTGGTTCTGGACTCCCCCAACATCGGGAACATGTTTCCTGCCTCTAGTGTGTCCAAGCCCTTAACAATCTTATCTGTTTCAATGAGATCCCCTCTCATCCTTCTAACCGTTCCCACATCCCCTGACTCCGCTATCTTTAAGAGCCCTATCTAGCTCTCTCTTGAACGTGCATCCAGAGAACCGGCCTCCACCGCCCTCTGAGGCAGAGAATTCCACAGACTCACCACTCTCTGTGAGAAAAAGTGTTTCCTCGTCTCCGTTCTAAATGGCCGACCCCTTATTCTTAAACTGTGTGTGTGTGTGGCCCCTGGTTCTGGACTCCCCCAACATCGGGAACATGTTTCCTGCCTCTAGCGTGTCACAGTTCACGACTCCACTATCGTTAAGAGCTCTATCTAGCTCTCTCTTGAAATCATCCAGTGAATCGGCCTCCACCGCCCTCTGAGGCAGAGAATTCCACAGACTCACAACTCTCTGGGTGAAAAAGGTTCAACTTTAGCGTGTCCAAACCCTTAATAATCTTATATGTTTCAATAAGATCCCCTCTCATCCTTCTAAACTCCAGAGTGTACAAGCCCAGCCGCTCCATTCTCTCAGCGTATGACAGTCCGGCCATCCCGGGAATTAACCTGGTGAACCTACGCTGGGCTCCCTCAATAGCAAGAATGTCCTTCCTCAAATTAGGGGACCAAAACTGCACACAATACTCCGGGTGTGGCCTCACTAGGATGTCCTTCCTCAAATTAGGGGACCAAAACTGCACACAATACTCCGGGTGTGGCCTCACTAGAATGTCCTTCCTCAAATTCCTCACATAACCAGTCAGTGGAAAGACAATACGCGATTACAGTCGAGCCGTCCACAGTGTACAGATACACGAGGAGGGAATAACGTTTAGTGCGAGGTAAAGCTCGATCAAGGATAGTCCGAGGGTCTCCAATGAGGTGGATAGTAGTTCAGGACCGCTCTCTGGTTGTCGTTTTGAATGGGGCCTTTAATGGATGATGACCCCAGGGGGTCAGAGGTCCTTCATTGGAGGGGTCAAGGGCCGTCTAATGAAGGGAGGTGAAAGGTGCCAGGGATGAACCTGTGGGTTGGAGCGCCGGAGACCCCGGTTCGATCCTGGCGACGGGCGCTGTCTGTAAGGAGTTCGCACGTTCTCCTCGCGACCTGCGCGGGTTTTCTCCGAGATCTTCGGTCTCCGCCCACACATCCAAAGACGTACGGGTTTGTATGAGTGGTCTACTCCTGCACCTATTGTCTGTTGTCTATTGTTTCCCCTTGATGGCGGGACTGTCATACGCTGAGAGAATGGAGCGGCTGGGCTTGTACACTCTGGAGTTTAGAAGGATGAGAGGGGATCTCATTGAAACACATAAGATTATTAAGGGTTTGGACACACTAGAGGCAGGAAACATGTTCCCGATGTTGGGGAGTCCAGAACCAGGGGCCACACACACAGTTTAAGAATAAGGGGTAAGCCATTTAGAATGGAGACACACACACACACACACTCACTCACACTCATACACACACTCACATACATACTCACACGCTCACTCACTCATTTAAGAATAAGGAGTAAGCCATTTAGAACGGAGACGAGGAAACACTTTTTCTCACAGAGAGTGGTGAGTCTGTGGAATTCTCTGCCTCAGAGGGCGGTGGAGGCCGGTTCTCTGGATGCACGTTCAAGAGAGAGCTAGATAGGGCTCTTAAAGATAGCGGAGTCAGGGGATATGGGGAGAAGGCAGGAACGGGGTACTGATTGGGGATGATCAGCCGTGATCACATTGAATGGCGGTGCTGGCTCGAAGGGCCGAATGGCCTCCTCCTGCACCTGTTGTCTATTGTCTGTTGATTAATTGGCTTGGTGTAAATGTAAAGGTTGCCCCTAGTGTGTGTGTGTAGGATGGCGTTAGTCTGCGGGGGGGTCGCTGGTCGGCACGGGATCGGTGGGCCGAAGGGCCCGTTTCCGCGCCGTATCTCTAAACTCTTAAACCGTGTAGGGAGGAACTGCAGACGCGGGTTTAAAAATGATGATAGACACAAAATGCTGGAGTAACTCAGCGGGACGGGCAGCATCTCTGGAGGGAAGGAACGGGTGATGTTCCAGGGTCGAGATCCAGTCTGACGAAGGGGGCCCCGCTGAGTTACTCCAGCATTTTGTGACCATCTTCCCTATAGACCAGCACCTGCAGTTCCTTCCCACACGCACACACACGTCTCGGGTCGAGACTTAACCACGCCACCGCTTCCCCCGCCCCCCCCCAGCCCTCCTGAAGTTTGAGACCCAGAACAAGTACGTGATCAAGAACAGCCTGGGCCAGAAGATCTACAGCGCCAAGGAGAAGAGCGATTGCTGCACCCGCAACTGCTGCGGATCCCTGCGCTACTTTCACATGAAGTTGCTAGACAACAACGACCGCGAGGTCATCCATCTCGTCCGCCCCTTCAAGTGCGTCAGCTGCTGGTTCCCCTGCTGCCTCCAGGAGGTAGGTGCTGGGGCCTGGCCTCATGCCCATATAGTCTTAGTTGATGTTGGGTTGGGTTTGGGTGAGATGTTTTGGTTTGGGTGAGGTTGGGATTGGTTTGGATGGGTTTGGTTTGGTTGGAGTGGGTTGGGTTTGGTTGGGTTGGGTTTGGTTGAGTTGGGTTGCGTTGGGTTGGGTGAAGTTGAGTTGGGTTGGATGGGGTTGGGTTGGGTTTGGTTGGGTTGGGTTGAGTGAGGTTGGGTTTGGTTGAGTTGGGTTGGGGTTGGTGAAGTTGGGCTGGGGTGGGTTATGGGGAGAAGGCAGGAGAATGGGGTTAGGAGGGAGAGATAGATCAGCCGTGATTGAATGGTGGAGTGGACTTGATGGGCCAAATGGCCTAATTCAGCTCCTATCACTTATGACACGACCAGGTGGGATGGTGGTGGGAGGGTGAGACGAGGTGGGGGGAGGAGGGGGTGGGTGGGGGAGTGGGGAGAGCAGGGGTGAGGGGGGGAGAGGTGTAGGGGGAATGGGGGGTTGGGTTGGGTTGGGTGAGGTTGGGTTGGGTGAGGTTGGGTTGGGTTGCGTTGGGTTGGGTTGGGATTGGTGAAGTTGAGTGAGGTTGGGTTGGGTTGGGTGAGGTTGGAATTGGGTTGGGTGAGGTTGGGTTGGATGAGGTTGGGTTGGGTTGGTGAAGTTGGGTTGGGTGAGGTTGGGTTGGTTTGGGTAAAGTTGGGTGAGGTTGGGTTGGGTGGGGTGAGGTTGGGTTGGGTGAGGTTAGTTTGGGTGAAGTTGGATTGGGTTGGGTTGGCTGGGGTTGGGTTGGGTGAGGTTGGGTTGGTTTGGGTAAAGTTGGGTGAGGTTGGAATTGGCTTGGGGTTGGTGAAGTTGGATTGGGTTGGGATTGGTGAGGTTGGGTTGGGTGAGGTTGGGTTGGGTTGGGTGAGGTTGGGTTGGGTTGGGTTGGTTTGGGTAAAGTTGGGTGAGGTTGGAATTGGGTTGGGGTTGGTGAAGTTGGATTGGGTTGGGATTGGTGAGGTTGGGTTGGATGGGGTTGGGTTGGGTGAGGTTGGGTTGGGTTGGGTGAGGTTGGGTTGGGTGAAGGGCCTGTTTCTGCACCGTATATTTAAACTAAACAAAACTTAAAAAAACTAAGAAGGTTAACATGTAAGATTAAAGCAACCGGTGCGAATCATGCAGTTAGCTACGTAGGAAGCTGTGGTTTAGGTCAACGTGTGAACTCTGTAAGAATGAGAATAACAGGAAATCAAAAGGGCAGATCAGATGGTTAGTTTAAGAAAGAACTGCAGATGCTGGAAAAATCGAAGGTAGACAAAAATGCTGAGAAACTCAGCGGGTGAGGCAGCGTCTATGGAGCCAAGGAAATAGGCGGTTAAATCAGTCACTGGAGAATTCGGGAAATATCTGCCGAGATAACACACAGTGTGGAACTCTGCAGCACAAGTGCAGGCCCTTCGGCCCACAATGTCTGTGCCGTACATGATGCCAGGACTAGCTCTTATCTGCCTGCCCGTGATGCATGCCCGTCCATTCGCTGTCTATCCACGCCTCTATCGTATCTGCCGCCACCACCACCACCCCTGGCAGTAACGTTCCAGGCACTCACCACTCTCTGTGTCAAGAAAATTTGTCCCGAACATCTCCCCCTCGTCCCCCCCCATCCCTCTCTCTCTCTGTCTCTGCCCCTCTCTCTGTCTCTGCCCCCTCTCTCTCTCTGCCCCTTCTCTGTCCCTGCCTCTCTCTCTCTCTGTGTCTGCCTCTCTATCTCTGTCTCTGCCCCCTCTCTCTCTGTCCCTGCCCCTCTCTCTCTGTCTCTATCCCTCTCTCTCTCTGTCTCTGCCCCTCTCTCTCTGTCTCTGCCCCCTCTCTCTCTGCCCCTTCTCTGTCCCTGCCTCTCTCTCTCTCTCTCTGTCTGCCTCTCTCTCTGTCTCTGCCTCTCTGTCTCTGCCCCTCTCTCTCTGTCTCTGCCCCTCTCTCTGTCTCTGCCCCCTCTCTCTCTGCCCCTTCTCTGTCCCTGCCTCTCTCTCTCTCTCTCTCTCTGTCTGCCTCTCTCTCTGTCTCTGCCCCTCTCTCTCTGTCTCTGCCCCTCTCTCTCTGTCTCTGCCCCCTCCCTCTATCTCTCTCTCTCTCTCTGCCACCTCTCTCTCTGTCTCTGCCCCCTCTCTCTCTGCCCCTTCTCTGTCCCTGCCTCTCTCTCTCTCTCTCTCTCTGTCTGCCTCTCTCTCTGTCTCTGCCTCTCTGTCTCTGTCTCTGCCCCCTCTCTCTCTGCCCCTTCTCTGTCCCTGCCTCTCTCTCTCTCTGTGTCTGCCTCTCTCTCTCTGTCTCTGCCCCCCTCTCTCTGCCCCTTCTCTGTCCCTGCCTCTCTCTCTCTCTCTCTCTGTCTGCCTCTCTCTGTCCCTGCCTCTCTCTCTCTCTGTCTCTGCCCCCTCTCTCTCTGCCCCTTCTCTGTCCCTGCCTCTCTCTCTCTCTCTGTCTCTGCCCCCCTCTCTCTGCCCCTTCTCTGTCCCTGCCTCTATCTCTCTCTCTGCCTCTCTCTCTCTCTGTCTCTGCCATCTCTCTCTCTGTCTCTGCCACCTCTCGCTCTCTCTCTACCCCCCCTCCCTCTCCCCCTCTTGATGAGCCTGCGAGTTGGGGGCTATGCGTGAGTGGATGTGGGCCGGGATGGGGATAAAGGAGCGAATGGATAATATTAATATAATATCAAGGGGGGGGTGGATAGTGTGTGTGTGGGGGGGGGATGGATAGTGTGTGTGTGGGGGGGGGTGGATAGTGTGTGTGGGGGGGGTGGATAGTGTGTGTGGGGGGGGGTGGATAGTGTGTGTGGGGGGGGTGGTTAGTGTGTGTGGGGGGGGGTGGTTAGTGTGTGTGGGGGGGGGTGGATAGTGTGTGTGGGGGGGGGGGTGGTTAGTGTGTGTGGGGGGGGGTGGATAGTGTGTGTGGGGGGGGGGTGGATAGTGTGTGTGGGGGGGGTGGTTAGTGTGTGTGGGGGGGGGGTGGATAGTGTGTGTGGGGGGGGGGGTGGTTAGTGTGTGTGGGGGGGGGTGGTTAGTGTGTGTGTGGGGGGTGGTTAGTGTGTGTGGGGGGGGGTGGATAGTGTGTGTGGGGGGGGTGGATAGTGTGTGTGGGGGGGGTGGTTAGTGTGTGTGGGGGGGGTGGTTAGTGTGTGTGTGGGGGGGGTGGATAGTGTGTGTGGGGGGGGGGTGGTTAGTGTGTGTGGGGGGGGTGGATAGTGTGTGTGGGGGGGGGTGGATAGTGTGTGTGTGGGGGGGGGTGGTTAGTGTGTGTGGGGGGGGGTGGTTAGTGTGTGTGGGGGGGGGTGGTTAGTGTGTGTGTGGGGGGGGTTGGTTAGTGTGTGTGTGGGGGGGTGGTTAGTGTGTGTGGGGGGGGGTGGATAGTGTGTGTGTGGGGGGGGTTGGTTAGTGTGTGTGTGTGGGGTGCCGCAGCCCCCCCCCCCCCATAACCGCGTTGAGGGGACGGGACCCAACGGGTCCCCCTTGGTCTATTCTCCTTTAAACTTTGCCCCCTCACCTTAAACCCATGCCCTCTAGCCTTCAGGGATAGGCACAAGATTGCTGGAGTAACTCAGCGGGACGGGCAGCATCTCTGGAGAGAAGGAATGGGCGACGTTTCGGATCGAGGCCCTTCCTCAGACTCAGACTTCCTTGCTCCCCATTCAGTCTTTTGGATTAGTTTAGTTTAGCAAAACAGCGCAGAAACAGGCCCTTCGGCCCACCTGGTCCGCACCGACCAGCGATCCCCGCACACTAACACCATCCTACACACACACAGGCGATGAGCAATAGTGAAACATATAAGATTATTAAGGGCTTGGACACGCTAGAGGCAGGAAACATGTTCCTGATGTTGGGGGAGTCCAGAACCAGGGGCCACACACACAGTTTAAGAATAAGGGGTCGGCCATTTAGAACGGAGACGAGGAAACACTTTTTCTCACAGAGAGTGGTGAGTCTGTGGAATTCTCTGCCTCAGGGCGGTGGAGGCCGGTTCTCTAGATAGAAACATAGAAACATAGGAAATAGGTGCAGGAGTAGAGGCCATTCGGCCCTTCCAGCCTGCACCGCCATTCAATATGATCATGGCTGATCATCCAACTCAGTATCCTGTACCTGCCTTCTCTTCATACCCCCTGATCCCTTTAGCCACAAGAGCCACATCTAACTCCCTCTTAAATATAGCCAATGAACTGGCCTCAACTACCTTCTGTGGCAGAGAATTCCACAGATCCACCACTCTCTGTGTGAAAAATGATTTTCTCATCTCGGTCCTAAAACACTTCCCCCTTATCCTTAGACTGTGTGACCCCTTGTTCTGGACTTCCCCAACATCGGGAACAATCTTCCTGCATCTAGCCTGTCCAACCCCTTAAGAATTTTGTAAGTTTCTATAAGATCCCCTCTCAATCTTCTAAATTCTAGCGAGTACAAGCCGAGTCTATCCAGTCTTTCTTCATATGGTCATAAGTCCTGCCATCCCAGGAATCAGTCTGGTGAACCTTCTTTGTACCCCCTCTATGGCAAGAATGTCTTTCCTCAGATTTGGAATTCTCTGTGGAATTATCTGCCTCAGAGGGCAGTGGAGGCCGGTTCTCTGGATGCTTTCAAGAGAGAGCTAGATAGGGCTCTTAAAGATAGCGGAATCAAGGGATATGGGGAGAAGGCAGGAACGGGGTACTGATTGGGGATGATCAGCCATTATCACATGAATGGCGGTGCTGGCTCGAAGGGCCGAATGGCCTACTTCTGCACCTATTGTCTATTGTCTATTGAGAGGAAGAGAGAGGTGTCAGTTTTTTTTGTGGGGGGGAGG
Organism: Raja brachyura; assembly: GCA_963514005.1. Next base: position 12,790 of record CAUPSL010000396.1, read on the forward strand.
GGGTGTAGGGGGTGTGCAGAGCAAAGGGAATGTTTGTGGTAGGATGAGTTAAGATGGCTTCAGTGAGGCCCTTACCAGCGTATTGGCTTGCTTGACTCGTGTAAAGGCTTGTCACCGGTGGGGTGGCGTTACTTGCTCGGCAGGCTCGACTTGTATGAGCAGGATAAACCACATCATGATGTAAAAACAAAAAATAGACAACAGACAGAGTGCCGGAGTAACACAGCGGGTTTGGAGGGGTCGGCCATTTTGAACGGAGACGAGGAAAAACGTTTTCACCCAGAGAGTTGCGAATCTGTGGAATTCTCTGCCTCAGAGGGCGGTGGAGGCCGATTCACTGGATGATTTCAAGAGAGAGCTAGATAGAGCTCTTAAAGATAGCGGAGTCGTGAATTGTGACACGCTAGCGGCAGGAAACATGTTCCCAATGATGGGGGAGTCCAGAACCAGGGGCCACACATACACACAGTTTAAGAATAAGGGGTCGGCCATTTAGAACGGAGAAGAGGAAACACTTTTTCTCACAGAGAGTGGTGAGTCTGTGGAATTCTCTGCCTCAGAGGGCGGAGGAGGCCGGTTCTCTGGATACTTTCAAGAGAGAGCTAGACAGAGCTCTTAAAAATAGCGGAGTCAGGGGATATGGGGAGAAGGCAGGAACGGGGTACTGATTGGGGATGATCAGCCATGATCATAGTGAATGGCGGTGCTGGTTCAAAGGGCCAAATGGCCTACTCCTGCACCTATAGTTTATTGTCTATTAAAGAACATGGAGGGGGTGACGTTTTTCGGGTGGCCATTTTGGATAAAATGCGCTTCCCCCGCCCAAGTAGGGTCGCCAACTGTCCCGTATTAGCCAGGACATCCCGTACTTTGGGCTAAATTGGTTTGTCCCGTACGGGACCGCCCTTGTCCCGTATTTGACCGCTACTACTCGGGTCGAGGGGGCTGTCGGGTCGGACCCCGCCTCACCCGTCCCCGACGTAGTGCAGCCCGTGGATTGCAGCAGCACAGCAGCAGCAGTGCCTCGCCCGTGGCCCCGTAGGGTCAGACGGCAGCCCGGCCAGCTGTCCGACCTTCGGACCTTCGTTTATTTGGGAGTGAGAGAGTTGGCGAGCCTGAATTCCCACTTCGAATCTGCTCCTCCAGCCCAAACAGTGCTCGGCTGAAAGCAGAGTCCCCACATTCCTTGCGATCGGCTGGTTGCTAGGTGGGGCCTAACAAGTGACTCAGCCTTCTCGATTTCAGGCCCTCCCTTGTGTGGGAGCAGATGGACGCACTAAGGGTGTGGGCCGGGCCGCCAGGGGCTGCACAAGGAGCTACACAAACACACATTAGTAACCACAGAATATCCAAACGTCATAGAGTGTTTTTAATAAAAAACAAAAGCTTTGCATCCTTGACTAATTCAGAATACCGATGCCTTTCCAATGGGACGATGCCTTGGGGGGTTAAAGGTCGGGCCTGTACAGGAATCCTTGCAGCTGCCTGATCAGAGGATTAGAATAAGGAGGAACTATTACCCCTCACGGAACAGATTTCATGATTGTTAAGGGCTTGGACACGCTAGAAGAAGATTGTCCAGGACAAGGGGTCACAGTCTAAGGATAAGTCGCTGGAATTTAGAAGATTGAGGGGGGATCTTATAGAGACTTACAAAATTCTTAAGGGGTTGGACAAGCTAGATGCAGGAAGATTGTTCCCGATGTTGGGGAAGTCCAGAACAAGGGGTCACAGTTTAAGGATAAGGGGGAAGTCTTTTAGGACCGAGATGAGAAAAACATTTTTCACACAGAGAGTGGTGAATCTGTGGAATTCTCTGCCACAGAAGGTAGTTGAGGCCAGTTCATTGGCTATATTTAAGAGGGAGTTAGATGTGGCCCTTGTGGCTAAAGGGACCAGGGGGTATGGAGGGAAGGCAGGTACGGGATACTGAGTTGGATGATCAGCCATGATCATATTGAATGGCGGTGCAGGCTCGAAGGGCCAACTCCTGCACCTAATTTCTATGTTTCTACAGTTCAGAGTTTGTTTGAAGTTGTGTTAATAGCCTGATAGCGGAGTCAGGGGATATGGGGAGAAGGCAGGAACGGGGTACTGATTGGGGATGATCAGCCATGATCACATTGAATGGCGGTGCAGACTCGAAGGGCCGAATGGCCTCTACTCCTGCACCTATTGTCTATGTTTCTATGTTAAGGGTTTGGTCACGCTAGAGGCAGGAAACATGTTCCGAATGTTGGGGGAGTCCAGAACCTGGGGCCACACACACAGTTTAAGAATAAGGAGTGAGTCATTTAGAACGGAGACGAGGAAACACTTTTTCTCACAGAGAGTGGTGAGTCTGTGGAATTCTCTGCTTCAGAGGGCGGTGGAGGCCGGTTCTCTGGATGCTTTCAAGAGAGAGCTCGATAGGGCTCTTAAAGATAGCGGAGTCAGGGGATATGGGGAGAAGGCAGGAACGGGGTACTGATTGGGGATGATCACATTGAATGGTGGTGCTGGCTCAAAGGGCCAAATGGCCTACTCCTGCACCTGTTGTCTATTGTCTATAGAGCGGCACGGTGGCGCAGCGGGTAGAGCTGCTGCCTCACGTCTAGGCTCGCCGACTTTCCCGTTCCCAAATAAGGGACAAAAGGTCAAAATACGGGACAAATTCCCTGACGGCAATTCGTTGACCGACTGGGCCGTGTCTGGGTGAATGATGAGTCGGCCCCGGGTGCTGGACTGCACACAAAGCCCATCCCGGTGGGCCGGCTGAGGAGTTTTGGCCCCGGGGGCCGCGCGCAAAGTCCGGCGCCCCGTCCAACTCACGAACCGACGATCGGCCGTGAGAAGGAGGGGCGGTGGTGGTGTCGGCGGTCAGCGAAGGCCCGAAGGTCGGACAGCTGGCTAAGTTGGGCAAGTTGGGCCAGTTTCCATACTGTATCACTCTATGACTGGCGTAGCTGAGGAATAAAGAGGTCCTTCTGCAGTTGTGCAAGTCTCTGGTGAGACCACATCTGGAGTATTGTGTACAGTTTCGGTCTCCTAATTTGAGGAAGGACATCCTTGTGGTTGAGGCAGTGCAGCGTAGGTTCACCAGATTGATCCCTGGGATGGCAGGACTGTCATATGAGGAAAGATTGAAAAGACTAGGCTTGTATTCACTGGAGTTTAGAAGGGTGAGGGGGGGATCTTATAGAAACATATAAAATTATAAAAGGACTGGACAAGCTAGATGCAGGAAAAATGTTCCCAATGTTGGGCGAGTCCAGAACCAGGGGCCACACAGTCTTAGAATAAAGGGGAGGCCATTTAAGACTGAGCTGAGAAAAACTTTTTCACCCAGAGAGTTGTGAATTTGTGGAATTCCCTGCCACGGAGGGCAGTGGAGGCTAAGTCTCTGGATGGATTTAAGAGAGAGTTAGATAGAGCTCTAGGGGCTAGTGGAGTCAAGGGATATGGGGAGAAGGCAGGCACGGGTTATTGATAGGGGACGATCGGCCATGATCACAATGAATGGCGGTGCTGGCTCGAAGGGCTGAATGGCCTCCTCCTGCACCTATTTTCTATGTTTCTATGTTTCCTTTTCTATCTGCGCATAGTGGCGTTCACTCGGTGACGGTGCGGGATGCGGGTGCATTAGGCTTTTCCTGTCCGTCAGTCATTATCTGGGAGATCACTGCACCTACACCATAGCTTGAAGCCTCACAAGCACGTTTCATCTCGCGTGTCGTCTCGTAGTGAACCAGGAGTTTGTCACTGGTCAAGTTTTCCTTGCAGATGTCATGTGCACGTTGCTGTTCGTATTGATAAGGGACGATCAGCCATGATCACAATGAGTGGCGGTGCTGGCTCGAAGAGCCGAATGGCCTCCTCCTGCACCTATTGTCTATGTTTCTATGTTGGCCGGAGTGGGCAAGTTGGGCCTGTTTCCACACTGTATCACTCTGTGACTGGTGTAGCTGGGGCATGTTGGCCGGTGTGGGGCAAGTTGGGCCTAGTTCCACACTGCATCACTCTGTGACTGGTGTAGCTGGGGCATGTTGGCCGGTGTGGGCAAGTTGGGCCTGTTTCCACACTGTATCACTCTGTGACTCTCTGACTGGTGTAGCTGGGGCATGTTGGCCGGTGTGGGGCAAGTTGGGCCTAGTTCCACACTGCATCACTCTGTGACTCCGTGCACAAGTATGACAGGCCGTGCAGAAGGGGAGAATAAACTGTGTGCCTTCTCCCTGCCAGCTGGAGGTCCAGTCGCCACCGGGCACCACCATCGGGTACGTGATACAGACCTGGCATCCCTTCCTGCCCAAGTTCTCCATCCAGAACGTGGAGAGGACGACTGTTCTGATGATAGTGGGGCCTTGTTTCGCCTGCAACTGCTGTGGAGATGTTGTCTTTGAGGTGAGACGGAGGGGGGGGGGGGGGGGGACATGTGGAGGGGAGCGGGGGTCCGTGAGGACACGTAGACAGATATGGGCAAAACAGTGGCGCAACGGTAGACCCGGGTTCCATCCCGACTTCGGCTGCTGCCTGTACAGAGTCCGCACGTTCTCCCCGTGACCCTGTATCGCAAAACTAAACTAAAACAGAACTAGTCCGGATCGAACCCGAGTCTCTGGCGCTGTGAGGCAGCAACTCTGCCGAGCCTCCCACTGTATACAAACAGTTCGATCCCGACCACGGGTGCTGTCTGTACGGAGTTTGCACGTTCTCCCCGTGGGTCTTTCTCCGGTTTCCTCCCGCACTCCAAAGACGTGCGGGTTTGGAGGTTAATTGGCTTCAATATAAATGAATTGTGCCTCGTGTGCGTAGGATAGTGGCAGGGTAATTGGCTTGGTATAATTGTAAATTGTCCCTAGTGTGTGTGTTGGATAGTATTAGTGTGCGGGGATCGCTGGTCGGCGCGGACTCGGTGGGCCGAAGGGCCTGTTTCCACTCTGTATCGCTGTAAACTAAATTAAGAAAAGCCGGACTAACTCAGCGGGTCGGGCAGCATCTCTGGAGGAAAGGAATGGGCGACGTTTCGGGTCGAGGCCCTTCTTCGGACTGAGAGTCGGGGGAGAGGGAAACGAGAGATATAGACGGTGACGTCGAGAGAGAGATATAGAACAAAGGAGTGAAAGATAAGGAGAAAAGTAACGATGATAAAGGAAACAGGCCGACGTTAGTTGTGGCTTCGATGAGAACGAACCACTTCAGTGGTTTCAAAGGTTTATTGTCACGTGTACCAATGAAGGTGCAGTGACGTGTGAATTACCGCACAGACACAAGAAAAACTAACCAGACACACAACTACATGAAAGTTAACATAAACATCCACCACATTGAATTTCCCTCATTCCCCACTGTGATGGAAGGCAAAAAAGTCCAATCTTCTTCCTCTTTTATTCTCCCGCTGTCGGGGCAGTCGAACCATCCGTCGGGGCGGTCGAAATTCCCGTGTCGGGGCGGTCGAAATTCCCGTGTCGGGGCGGTCGAAACTCCCGTGTCGGGGCGGTCGAAACTCCCGCGTCGGGGCGGTCGAAACTCCCGCGTCGGGGCGTTCGAAACTCCCGTGTCGGGGCGATCGAAACTCCCGTGTCGGGCGTTCGAAACTCCCGTGTCGGGGCGATCGAAACTCCCGCGTCGGGCGTTCGAAACTCCCGTTTTCGGGGCGATCGAAACTCCCGCGTCGGGCGTTCGAAACTCCCGTGTCGGGGTGATCGAAACTCCCGTGTCGGGGCGGTCGAAACTCCCGCGTCGGGGCGGTCGAAACTCCCGCGTCGGGGCGGTCGAAACTCCCGCGTCGGCCGTTCGAAACTCCCGTGTCGGGCGTTCGAAACTCCCGTGTCGGGGCGGTGGAAACTCCCGCGTCCGGGCGATCGAAACTCCCGTTCGGGGCGATCGAAACTCCCGTGTCGGGCGTTCGAAACTCCCGTGTCGGGGCGATCGAAACTCCCGTGTCGGGTGTTCGAAACTCCCGTGTCGGGGCGATCAAAACTCCCGCGTCCGGGCGGTCGAAACTCCCGTGTCGGGGCGATCAAAACTCCCGCGTCCGGGCGGTCGAAACTCCCGTGTCGGGGCGATCGAAACTCCCGCGGCTTGGAGTTCCCCGGAGTCGGTCCCCAACCAGAGACCACGGGATCCACGACGTTAAAGTCCGCAAACACCCGTGGCTGGAGCTTCCGAGGTCGATCCCTGGCGAAGTGATCGCGGGCTCCGCGATGGTAAGTCCGCAAACTCCCCGCGGTGGAACTCTCAAACGTCGATCTCCAGCGAAGGCCGCCAACTCCTCGATGTGAGGCCGCAGTGTGGACGGAGATACGGTACGGGGAAAAATCGCGTCTCAGTCCCCCAACTCCCCCCCTCCTCCACACATAAAACAAGGTAAACATCACTATAAACACACATTTAACACATACTATTAAAACACAAAGAGGAAAGGGACAGACAGACTGTTGACGAGGCAGCCACTTGTGGGAGAGTCTAGGACCAGAGGGCACAGCCTCAGAATTAAAGGACGTTCCTTTAGGAAGGAGATGAGGAGGAATTTATTTCGCCAGAGGGCGGTGAATCTGTGGGATTCTTTGCCACAGACGGCTGTGGAGGCCACAAGTCAGTGGATATTTTAAGGCAGAGATAGATAGATTCTTGATCAGTGCGGGTGTCAGGGGTTATGGGGAGAAGGCAGGAGAATGGGGTTGGGAGGGAGAGATAGATCGGCCATGATTGAATGGCGGAGTGGACTAGATGGGCTGAATGGCCGAATTCTACCCCTATTCCTGATGATATGATCTTTAGAGCCCCTCTCCACCGACTCTCCACCGTCTGAAGGACGTTCATTCCTTCTCTCCGGAGACTCTGCCTGTCCCGCTGGGTTACTCCAGCGTTTTGTGTCTGTCTTGTCGGTGTGATGCATATCCTTTCACCGTCTCTCGTTCTGGGTTCAGGTGAAGCCCCCAAATGAATCGCGAAGCATTGGACGCATCAGCAAGCAGTGGAGCGGCGTTCTGAAGGAGGTGCTGACCGATGCGGATAACTTTGGGGTGCAGTTCCCCATGAACCTCGACGTGAAGATGAAAGCCACACTGCTGGGAGCCTGCTTCCTTATTGTACGTACTGCAGCCGCACAAGTCCGCACTCGTTCATTGTCTTCCACCGTGGGACGGCGGCACAGCGGTAGAGTTCGAGGCCTACGCCAGGGCAAAAGCCTGGGACTTTCCTGTACCTGCACCCAGGGTCCAGAGGTCCCCGGGCAGCACGGCGGCACAGCGGTAGTTTGCAGCCTACGCCAGGGCAAAAGCCTGGGACTTTCCTGTACCTGCACCCAAGGTCCAGAGGTCCCAGGCAGCACGGTGGCGCAGCGGTAGAGTTTGGGGCCTACAGCGGGGGAAAAGCCTGGGACTTTCCTGTACCTGCACTCAGGGTCCAGAGGTCCCCAGGCAGCACGGTGGCACAGTGGTAGTTCAAGGCCTATGCCAGGGCAAAAGCCTGGGACTTTCCTGTACCTGCACCCAGGGTCCAGAGGTCCCCGGGCAGCATAGTGGCGCAGTGGTACAGTTTGTGGCCTACTCCAGGGCCAAAAGCCTGGGACTTTCCTGTACCTGCACCCAGGGTCCAGAGGTCCCCGGGCAGCATAGTGGCGCAGTGGTACAGTTTGTGGCCTACTCCAGGGCCAAAAGCCTGGGACTTTCCTGTACCTGCACCCAGGGTCCAGAGGTCCCCGGGCGGCAGGGAGGCGCAGCGGTAGATTCGCTGCCTCAAGGCGCCAGAGACCCGGGTTCGATCCCGACTACAGGGGCTTGTCTGTGCGGAGTTTGCACGTTCTCCCTGTGCACTCATGGGTATTCTACGGGTGCTCCGGTTTCCTCCCACACTCAGAAGAACATACAGGTTTGCTAGTTATGTGGAGGAAGGGTCTGCAGATGCTGGTTCACTCCAAAGATAGAATGTATAGATAAGAAAGGGTACGGTGTGAAACAGGACAAAGGGGATGGAGATCTCTTTGCTCCTATTCACTAGAGGCTAGACTTGTATTCACTGGAGTGTAGATGGATGAGGGGGGATCTTATAGAAACATATAGAATTATAAAAGGACTGGACAAGCTAGATGCAGGAAAAATGTTCCCAATGTTGGGTGAGTCCAGAACCAGGGGCCACACAGTCTTAGAATAAAGGGGAGGCCATTTAAGACTGAGGTGAGAATAAAAAACTTTTTCACCCAGAGAGTTGTGAATTTGTGGAATTCCCTGCCACAGAGGGCAGTGGAGGCCAAGTCACTGGATGGATTTAAGAGAGAGTTGGATAGACCTCTAGGGGCTAGTGGAGTCAAGGGATATGGGGAGAAGGCAGGCACGGGTTATTGATTGGGGACGATCATCCATGATCACAATGGATGGCGGTGCTGGCTCGAAGGGCCAAATGGCCTCCTCCTGCACCTATTTTCTAGGTTTCTATGAGATCAAGGCAAATATAGAATTGTTAGTTTGGAGAAGTTGACAGCAGATAAAATGTAGTCGGAGATGGTCAGACTGGCCGGAGAACTGGGAAGGGGAGGGGGATGGAGAGAGAGGGAAAGCAAGGGCTACTTGAAGTTAGAGAAGTCAGTGTTCGTACCGCTGGGGTGTGAGCTGCCCAAGCGAAATATGAGGACCTCTTCCTCCAATTTGCGTTGGGCCTCATTCTGACAGTGGAGGAGGCCCAGGACAGAGAGGTCAGTGTGGGAATGGGAGGGGGAGTTGAAGCGCTGGGCCACCGGGAGATCGGGTAGGTTCAGGCGGCCTGAGCGGAGGCGTTCAGCGAAACGATCGCCGAGCCTTGGTTGCGAAGAGGTGTGCGTGACGCGGAATAATCTCCTTACCTTCTCCCCGTAGGACTACATCTTCTTCGAGCGAGGGAAGGGCAGCCACCAGAAGCAAGGGGTGTGGGAGTAACCGAAGCCCCCCCCCCCTCCCGGCCGGGGGGGGGCTAGCAGGAGGCGAGAAGAACGGCCTTCTGACGAGAATCCAAATCTGACTCTGGCAGGGGACTATACAAGGCCTGAGCACCAACGACAACAGTTGGCACAAAACTCTGGAGAAATCCCACTGTTAGACCTGCTATTGTTCCCAAATCTGGGGAGGGGGCGGGGGGGGGGGGGGAGAGGGGGGGGATGTCTTTGGTTCGGTAGCGACTCACGTGAAGATCTCTCCCTTTCGATATTACCGAACCTAGAGGCCGGTGGCTCACACTGACCTCACTATCCATGGCCCCGTCTCCCTTTCATAAGACTCCGAAAATCAAAGGCTAAGATTCAGTTTATTGTCCCGTGTACCGAGGTACAGTGAAAAGCTTCTGTTGCGTGCTAACCAGTCAGCGGAAAGACAATATGCGATTACAATCGAGCCGTCCACACAGTGTACAGATACAGGATGAGGGAATAACGTTTAATGCAAGGTAAAGTCTGATCAAGGATAGTCCGAGGGTCACCAATGAGGTAGATAGTAGTTCAGGACCGCTCTCTGGTTGTGGTAGGATGGTTCAGTTGCCCGATAACAACCGGGAAGAAACTGTCCCTGAATCTGGAGGTGTGTGTGCGTGCGTTTTTGAACTTCTGTACCTCTTGGCCGATGGGAGAGGGGAGTGGCCGGGGGTGAGGCTGGTCCTTGATTTTGCTGCCGGCCTTGCTGAGGCAGCGCGAGGTGTGGATGGAGTCGATGGAAGGGAGGGTGGTGGGTGTCTGGAACGGAGGAGGTAGTTGACTTAAAAAAGGATTTTTAGAAGGATACGGGCCAAACGCAGGCAGGTGGGACTGGCGTAGATGTTGCATGTTGGTCGGCGTGGGCAAGTTGAGCCGAGGGGCCTGTTTCCACGCCTCCAAAACGGGATATGGTGAAGGTAGACAAAAATGCTGGAGAAACTCAGCGGGTGAGGCAGCATTTATGGAGCGAAGGAATAGGTGACGTTTCGGGTCGAGACCCTTCTTCAGACTGATGTGGAGGTGGGGTTGGGGGGGGGGGGGGGGGAAAGAAGAAAGGAAGAGGCGGAGACAGTGGGCTGTTGGAGAGCTGGGAAGGGGAGGGGAAGGAGGGAGAAAGCAGGGACTACCTGAAATTGGAGAAGTCAATGTTCGTACCACTGGGGTGTAAACTACCCAAGCGAAATATGAGGTGCTGCTCCTCCTCCAATTTGTGGTGGGGCTCACTCTGGCCATGGAGGAGGCCCAGGACAGAAAGCTCGGATTTGGGAATGGGAGGGGGAGTTGAAGTGCTGAGCCACCGGGAGATCAGGTTGGTTATTGCGGACCGAGCGGAGGTGTTGGGTGAAGCGATCGCCGAGCCAACAAGGTTTATGGTGAGGTGGGGAAATATCGAATAGGAACTTGAGGGGTAACTTTTCCCACACAGAGGGCGGTGGGCGTACGGAACGAGCTGCCGGAGGAGGTAGTCGAGGCTGGGACTATCCCAACGTTTAAGAAACAGTTAGACAGGTACATGGATAGGACAGGTTTGGAGGTCAAACATGAGCAGGTGGGACTGGCGTAGATGGGGCAAGTTGGGCCGAAGGGCCTGGATGACTCGAGCGATGTGTTGCATTGTGGGAGGTCAAAGGAAAACATACAATTAATGGCATAACCCTTGACAGTGTTGGCGTACAGAGGGATCTTGGGGTCGACTCCCATCACTCCCTGAAAGTGTCAACGCAACACATTGGTAGAGAAGGCCCCAGATGTTAGCTGGCCTCCAGATGTGGAACAACAGATGAGCCACTGTTCCTATTTGCACCAAGATGGGCACATACCGACAGCAGAGCGCTTAGGAGATGTCTTGACCGACTGCGGGCCAGGGTCGGGCAGTCAAGGGTGACAACAACCTATGACTGTGGCACACACAGACCCAGACAATGCAATGCCCATTGCTGGACAATCCAGGCTTCACACACCAGTAGGCCCCTCTCGGTCAGGACTGACCTGGTCGGATGCAAGCCTGGGCGATCTCAGCTTGTACTCGCTGGAATTTAGAAGATCGAGGCGGGGGATCTTATAGAAACGTACAAAATTCTTAAGGGGTTGGACAGGCTAGATGCAGGAAGATTGTTCCCGACGTTGGGGAAGTCCAGAACAAGGGGTCACAGTTTAAGGATAAGGGGGAAGTCTTTTCGGACCGAGATGAGAAAAACATTTTTTTTTCACACAGAGAGTGGTGAGTCTGTGGAATTCTCTGCCACAGAAGGTAGTTGAGGCCACGGGGGTTACACAAAAGCTGGAGACACTCAGCGGGTGCAGCAGCATCTAAGGAGCGAAGGAGATAGGCGACGTTTCGGGTCGAGACCCTTCTTCCTCCTCCCTACGAAGATATCTCCTTCGCTCCTTAGATGCTGCTGCATCCGCTGAGTTTCTCTAGCTTTTGTGTAACCCTCGATTCTCCAGCATCTGCAGTTCCTTCTTTAACAAGTAGTTGAGGCCACATTGGCTATATTTAAGAGGGAGTTAGATATGTGGCTAAAGGGATCAGGGGGTATGGAGAGAAGGCAGGTACGGGATACTGAGTTGGATGATCAGCCATGATCATATTGAATGGCGGTGCAGACTCGAAGGGCCGAATGGCCTACTCCTGCACCTATTTTCTCTGTTTCTATAGTTCAGAGTTTGTTTGAAGTTGTGTTTAATAGCCTGATGGCTGTGGGGAAGTAGCTATTCCTGAACCTGGGCGATGTTATATGGAGGACAGGCCCATGCAGCACGTCCACCCCTCTCCATGTCGCTGATCGATCCAAAGGAACAGCAGGGCCGTTACAGTTTGGCACCAGCGCCCTCGCAGGAGCGAGGTTGTAGACAACGGCGAACTGCCTTAGGGGGCTCCGACTCTGGATTTTCTTGAGGTTTACTCCTGGAGCCTTTTCCGTGACTGGATATGGCCGCAAGGCAGTGGAGGTTCTAAATCAGGGTTCTCCCTCTCCTAGATGGACGGCCTTCCCAGGCTGACGGGCCCCATCAGCCCGAGGCTCGTGGGGGCGGGAGCGTCTACCCACTGCCCAATAGCTCAAACGTTCCAATAGCTAAACGTTGTGGACAGCTGGGGTGAGAAGATGAGAAGGATATGGTACGCTGGCTTTCGTAGGCTGGGACATTGTGGGGAAGAGCCAACTTCAAAGGACTTTGGTCATTTTGGCCTTTGGGGAATTGTGTCCAGTTCTGGTCACCGCCTTTACATAGAAACATAGAAAATAGGTGCAGGAGGAGGCCATTCGGCCCTTCGAGCCAGCACCGCCATTCATTGTGATCATGGCTGATTGTCCCCAATCAATAACCCGTGCCTGCCTTCTCCCCATACCCCTTGACTCCACTAGCCCCTAGAGCTCTATCTAACTCTCTCTTAAATCCATCCAGTGACTTGGCCTCCACTGCCCTCTGTGGCAGGGAATTCCACAAATTCACAACTCGCTGGGTAAAAATGTTTTTTCTCACCTCAGTCTTAAATGGCCTCCCCTTTATTCTAAGACTGTGTGTGGCCCCTGGTTCTGGATTCACCCAACATTGGGAACATTTTTCCTGCATCTAGCTTGTCCAGTCCTTTTATAATTTTATAATATGTTTCTATAAGATCCCCCCCCTCATCCTTCTAAACTCCAGTGAATACAAGCCTAGTCTTTTCAATCTTTCCTCATATGACAGTCCCGCCATCCCAGGGATCAATCTGGTGAACCTACGCTGCACTGCCTCAATCACAAGGATGTCCTTCCTCAAATTAGGAGACCAAAACTGTACGCAATACTCCAGATGTGGTCTCACCAGAGCCCTGTACAACTGCAGAAGAACCTCTCTACTCCTATACAGGAAGCATGCAGGAGGCTTTGGAAAAGGGTGCAGAGGAAGCTCACCGGGATGATGAATGAATGGGTCGACTGGGCTTGTATTCACTGGAATTTAGAAGGTTCTTACAAAAACATATATAATTCTTAAGGGATTGGACAGGCTAGAATCGATGTTCCCGATATTGGGGGGAGGTGGGGGGGGGGGGGGGGGGGGAGTCCAAAACCAGGGGCCACACACACAGTTTAATAATAAGGGGATAGGCCATTTAGAACGGAGATGAGGAAACACTTTTTCTCACAGAGAGTTGTGAGTCTGTGGAATTCTCTGCCTCGGAGGCCGGTTCTCTGGATACTTTCAAGAGAGAGCTGGATAGGGCTCTTAAAGATAGCGGAGTCAGGGGATATGGGGAGAAGGCAGGAACGGGGTACTGATTGGGGATGATCAGCCGTGATCACATTGAATGGCGGTGCTGGCTCAAAGGGCCGAATGGCCTCTACTCCTGCACCTATTGTCTATTCACAACTCTCTGGGTGAAAATGTTTTTCCTCATATCAGTCCCAAATGGCCTAATCTCTTATTGCATAGAAACATAGAAAATAGGTGCAGGAGGAGGCCTTTCGGCCCTTCGAGCCAGCACCACCATTCAATGTGATCATGGCTAATCATCCCCAATCAGAACCCTGTTCCTGCCTTCTCCCCATATCCCCTGACTCCGTTAGCCCGAAGAGCTAAATCTAATGCCCCCTGTCCCACTTAGGAAACCTCAACGGGAACCTCTGGAGACTTTGCGCCCCGCCCAAGGTTTCCGTGCGGTTCCCGGAGGTTTTTGTCAGTCTCCCTAATGGTCGAAAGTGGTTTCCGTTTGAAAAAGTGGTGATTTTTCAGTCGAAGCCGGTTGCGATGCTAGTTGAAGGTGGTTGCCTGGCTGGAAGGGCCGAATCGCCTACGCCTGCACCTATTGTCTATGGTTTCGATGATGCTCGGTTTGTTGGGCACGGATCGAGGTTGGACTGACTTGGATTGTCTCCGCTGGAACGCTGTAGGGAGACCTGGTAGAATTATTCCGAGAGGCATAGATAAGGTAGACAGTCAGAACCTTGTCTTCCTTGGATGGAAAAGACAAATCAAATACTAGACCGCCCAGCTGCAAGGTAAGAGAGGCAGAGTCTAAAAGAGATGGGTAGGACATGTTTTAGTGGTGTGTGCCTGGAACTCGCTGCCAAGGTTAGTGGTGGAAGCACATATCACATAGTGGCGTTCAAGAGATATTTGGATAGGTTCATCAGTTCCAGGAGCAGAATTAGGCCATTCGGCCCATCAAGTCTACTCCGCCATTCAATCACGGCTGATCTATCTCTCCCTCCGAACCCCATTCTCCTGCCTTCTCCCCATAACCCCTGACACCCGCACTAATCAAGAATCTATCTGTCTCTGCCTTAAAAATGCCCACTGACTTGTGGCCTCCACAGCCGTCTGTGGCAAAGAATTCCACAGATTCACCGCCCTCTGGCTGAAGAAATTCCTCCTCATCTCCTTCCTAAAGGAACGTCCTTTAATTCTGAGGCTGTGCCCTCTGGTCCTAGACTCTCCCACTAGTGGAAACATCCTCTCCACATCCACTCTATCTGGGCCGCCCACTATTCGGTGAAGTCTCAATGAGGTCCCCGCTCATCCTTCTAAACCCAATGTGATTGGGGAATGAGGGTCACTCTCCCTGCCTACCTGAGGGAACCCACCAATATTTCCTCCAATATTTTTGTATATAATAAAGTCGAGGAAAAAATGTTTGTAACTTGCGTCTGTTGGCTCCTGACGTCGCTCCTGAGTTACTGGACCCTTGTTCCGGGCGGTCTTGGACATGTAGGATGTTCCTCTTCAACCGAGGTCGGCACGGTGGTGGAGTCGCTGCCTCACGGCGCCAGAGACCCGGGTTCGATCCTGACCACGGGTGCTGTCTGCGCGGAGTTTGCACGTTCTCCCCACGGCCCGCGTGGGTTTTCTCCGGGTGCTCCGGTCTCCGGCCACATAGACTCGGTTTATACTCTCTAGAATTTAGGAGCTTGAGAGTGGATATAGTGGATAGGTATATGGACTGGAGGGGTATGGTCTGAGTGCAGGTAGATGGGACTAGGGGAAAATAAATGGTCGGCACGGACTGGAAGGGCCGAGAAGGCCTGTTTCCGTGCTGTAATTGTTATATGGGTCACTTACAAAATTCTTAAGGGGTTGGACAGGCTAGATGCAGGAAGATTGTTCCCGATGTTGGGGAGGTCCAGGACAAGGGGTCACAGCTTAAGGATAAGGGGGAAATCCTTTAGGAACGAGATGAGAAGGACTTTTTTCACACAGAGAGTGGTGGGTCTCTGGAACTCTCTGCCACAGAGGGTAGTTGAGGCCAGTTCATTGGCTATATTTAAGAGGGAGTTAGATATGGCCCTTGTGGCTAAAGGGATCAGGGGGTATGGAGAGAAGGTAGGTACGGGATACTGAGTTGGATGATCAGCCATGATCATATTGAATGGCGGTGCAGGCTTGAAGGGCCGAATGGCCTACTCTTGCACCTATTGTCTATGTTTCTATAACCATATATAACAATGATAGCATGGAAACAGGCCATCTCGGCCCTTCCAGTCCGTGCCGAACACTTACTCTCACCTAGTACGATCTACCTGCACTCAGACCATACCCCTCCATTCCCTTCCCGTCCATATACCTATCCAATTTATTTTTAAACGATAAAATCGAACCTGCCTGCACCACTTCCACTGGAAGCTCATTCCACACAGCCACCACTCTCTGAATATAGAAGTCCCCCACTCATGTTACCCCTAAACTTCTGTCCCTTAATTCTCAAATCACGCCCTCTTGTTTGAATCTTCCCTACTCTCAATGGGAAAAACTTGTCCACGTCAACTCTGTCTATCCCTCTCATCATCCCAAATTTGTGGGCCCAGTCTTGCGTGCATGGAGTGGATGAGGCAGCAGGGTAACAGAACCAGAGGGAACGGGCGATCGCGTGTCGACGTGTGCGAATCCTCACCCCCCCCCCCCCCCCCTTTACATCGGGGACCTGCGGACGGAGAGACAGATATTCGAGTCGGTTCACACACCCGCCAGCCGCCTGCAACCTGCGCGGCCCGGAAGAGACCGTGTTCCACGTGTATACGGAGTGCGAGAGGCTGCTGCCTCTGTTCGCCTGTCTGAAGCAAAGATCCTACAGCGAGCGAGATGGTCCACTCCACGAAAAATACGTCGTACGGTCATGGGCGGATTCGCGGGTGATTTTCAGCCGCCATTTCCGTAACCGGCTTCCGTCTCCGCACCAAAGATCCCGTCGTAGCGGAGCAAAGAGGTTCGAGCGCGGAGACGGAATCCGGTTACTGAAACATCCTCATAAAGATAAAAGTTATTTGGGGAAAAATCTTCTCGTTTTCAGAATTTTAATTTATTAACACAAACTGTTCCCCCGCAACGTTGATTACACTGCGGGTCGGGTCGGGTTACTAAAATGGCCGACGTTCCGCTCCGTTGCATACTACACGTCAGCCCGCTGCATTTAGCAGGAGTGGTCTATCTTGCTCCGCTATGGGATCTTTGGTCTAGGAGGCACCGTCCAGTTGGTACGGCTGCCCAGCCTGCAGCTGTCTGTTTTTTAACTTATTTATTTTATTTTTAGTGAGTTTTAGTGTTTTGTTTTGGAGTTCCAGTCTTTTTTTATGTGGGGGGGGGGAAGGGGGGAACTACTTTTCCTGGTCCCTACCTGGTCGGAGAGGCGGCTTTTCTCCGGGCTGCAACTCCGACCCGCCCTCGCGGCCTACCAGCAAGGCCTGGAGCGGCGTTCCCTGAGGGGACCGCCCGGAACCTCGGCTTCAGCGCCGGAGCACCATCGGGGAGCGGAGCGGGCGATACCTTGCCTGGGTGGCCGCGCGGGAGCTCCGGTGAGCTGGGACCGCAGGTGAACATCGCGGAGCTGCGGGACTGCCGGCTACGGGTGGCGGCAGCGCTGAACTTTTGCAACGGGGGCCTGGTCGGATCCTTGTCGGCTTCGGAAACCACGGACTCCGGTAGGGAAACGGCCGTTCCAGGTGTCCCAAGCCGCTGTGAGGACTCTCCCGACGTCGGAGCACCACCACCCGGCGAGGAGGCCTAAAACATTGGGCCGCCGTAGGCCTGACTACGGGTGAACATGGGGAATGGGGACTGGACTTTGTGCCTTCCCTCACAGTGGGAACCATTGTGGGCGGATGTTTTTATGTTCACTGTTAATTCTTTAGTGTTGGGTCTTATCTTTATCTGTGTGCTGCATGGCAAGTCAAATTTCACATCACCAATTGGTGTATGTGACGATAAATGTCCTTTGTCTGAAGGTAGGAAAAGGGGAGATGCAACGAGACCTGGGTGTCATGGTCCACCAGTCATTGAAAGTAGGCATGCAGGTGCAGCAGGCAGAGAAGAAAGTGAATGGTATGTTAGCATTCATAGCAAAAGAATTTGAGTACAGCAGCACGTAGATTCTATTGCAGTTGTACAGGGTCTTGGTGAGGCCACACCTGGAGTGTTGCGTACAGTTTTGGTCTCCAAATCTGAGGAAAGACATTCTTACCATAGAGGGAGTACAGAGAAGGTTCACCAGACTGCTCACCCGAGGGAGTTAGATGTGGCCCTTGTGGCTAAGGGGATCAGGGGGTATGGAGAGACGGCAGGTACGGGATACTGAGTTGGATGATCAGCCATGATCATATTGAATGGCAATGCAGGCTCGAAGGGCCGAATGGCCTCTACTCCTGCACCTAATTTCTATGTTTCTATGACTGATTCCTGGGATGTCAGGACTTCCATATGAAGAAAGACTGGATAGACTCGGCTTGTACTCGCTGGAATTTAGAAGATTGAGGGGGGATCTTATAGAAACTTACAAAATTCTTAAGGGGTTGGACAGGCTAGATGCAGGAAGATTGTTCCCGATGTTGGGGAACTCCAGAACAAGGGGTCACAGTTTAAGGATAAGGGGGAAGTCTTTTAGAACCGAAATGAGAAAAACATTTTTCACACAGAGCGTGGTGAGTCTGTGGAATTTTCTGCCACAGAAGGTAGTTGAGGCCAGTTCATTGGCTATATTTAAGAGGGAGTTAGATGTGGCCCTTGTGGCTAAAGGGATCAGGGGGTATGGAGAGAAGGCAGGTACGGGATACTGAGTTGGATGATCAGCCATGATCATATTGAATGGCGGTGCAGGCTCGAAGGGCCGAATGGCCTCTACTCCTGCACCTATTGTCTATGTTTCTATGATTCTAAGGGGGGCTGCACCTCAGGTTTTAGGCCCATGCTCCTGATCTTTGGTCACCTGGTGCGCAGGGGGAGGTGGGTGGTCGAGAGTCGGGTGGGGGGGGGGGGATCTTCTGTCGGTTTGCTCCTGGGCCTGAACAAGATGGTTTGCTCCTGGGCCTGAACAAGATGGTTTGCTCCTGGGCCTGAACAAGATGGTTTGCTCCTGGGCCCAGCCAAGATGGTTTGCTCCTGGGCCTGAACAAGATGGTTTGCTCCTGGGCCCAGCCAAGATGGTTTGCTCCTGGGCCTGAACAAGATGGTTTGCTCCTGGGCCTGAACAAGATGGTTTGCTCCTGGGCCTGAACAAGATGGTTTGCTCCTGGGCCTGAACAACATGGTTTGCTCCTGGGCCCAGCCAAGATGGTTTGCTCCTGGGCCTGGCCAAGATGGTTTGCTCCTGAGCCTGAACAAGATGGTTTGCTCCTGGGCCTAGCCAAGATGGTTTGCTCCTGGGCCTGGACAAGATGGTTTGATCCTGGGCCTGAACAACATGGTTTGCTCCTGGGCCTGAACAAGATGGTTTGCTCCTGGGCCTAGACAAGATGGGTTCCCCCTGGGCCTAGCCAAGATGGTTTCCCCCTGGGCCTAGCCAAGATGGTTTCCCCCTGGGCCTAGCCAAGATGGTTTGCTCCTGGGCCTAGCCAAGATGGTTTGCTCCTGAGCCTGAACAAGATGGTTTGCTCCTGGGCCTAGCCAAGATGGTTTGCTCCTGGGCCTGGACAAGATGGTTTGCTCCTGGGCCTGAACAAGATGGTTTGCTCCTGGGCCTGGACTAGATGGTTTGCTCCTGGGCCTAGCCAAGATGGTTTGCTCCTGGGCCTAGCCAAGATGGTTTGCTCCTGGGCCTAGCCAAGATGGTTTGCTCCTGGGCCTGGACTAGATGGTTTGCTCCTGGGCCTAGACAAGATGGTTTCCGCCTGGGCCTAGCCAAGATGGCCATTCTCAGGGCCCAGCCAGCGGGGCGGTCGAGCGTTTTGCCCGAGTCGACTGCCCAGTTCCTCTTCCCTGAATATGTTTTGATGAATATAATAGCAATAATATGTTAACAGTGAATATGTAATAAAAGCTCGTTAAAGGAAAAAAAAGTGAGGAATGATATTCAGAAATAAGGAACTGCAGATGCTTGTTTATAACAAAGACAGGCACAAAGTGCTGGAGTAACTCAGCGGGGCAGGCAGCATTAGTGATAGGAGCAGAATTAGGCCATTCGGTCCATCGAGTCTACCCCGTCATTCAATCATGGCTGATCTATCTATCCCTCCTGACCCCATTCTCCTGCCTTCTCCCCATAACCCCTGACACCCGCACTAATCAAGAATCTATCTATCTCTGCCTTAAAAATATCCACTGACTTGTGGCCTCCACAGCCGTCTGTGGCAAAGAATTCCACAGATTCACCACCCTCTGGCTGAAGAAATTCCTCATCTCCTTCCTAAAGGAACGTCCTTTAATTCTGAGGCTGTGCCCTCTAATCCTAGACTCTCCGCAGCCGTCTGTGGCAAAGAATTCCACAGATTCACCACCCTCTGACTGAAGAAATTCCTCCTCATCTCCTTCCTAAAGGAACGTCCTCTAATTCTGAGGCTGTGCCCTCTAATCCTAGACTCTCCGCAGCCGTCTGTGGCAAAGAATTCCACAGATTCACCACCCTCTGACTGAAGAAATTCCTCCTCATCTCCTTCCTAAAGGAACGTCCTCTAATTCTGTTCAAGAAGGAACTGCAGATGCTGGAAAATCGAAGGTAGACAAAAATGCTGGAGATACTCAGCGGGTGCGGCAGCATCTATGGGGCGAAGGAAATAGGCCGAAACCCTTCTACAGGCCTTAATTCAGTCCTTTAATTCAGAGGCTGTGACCTCTGGTCCTAGACTCTCCGCAGCTGTCTGCGGCAAAGAATCCCACAGATTCACCGCCCTCTGGATAGGACTGGGTGACATTTTGGGTCAAGACCCTTCTTCAGACTAACGGAGGAAGGGTCTCGACCCGAAACGTCACGTTTCTCTCCAGAGCTGCTGCCCGACCCGCTGAGTTACTCCAGCATTTTGTGTCTATATTCCGTTCCCCTTTTGCATTAGCTGTTTAAATCGTGCAGAGTAAAGATTCAAAACACTGCTAAGTCACGGTGTTTGCGCACGCGATGATAATGTCCCTCTTTTAGCACCGCACGTTCAGTTTTCAACTGTGGTCGCCCTGATACAGGAAGGAAGTTGCAGTGATGGTGTCAACAACGACACACTCTGTCCCTTGAACCAACACTCCCCCTTCCCCCCACCCCCCCCCCCCCACTCCAAATCAGGCCCTCACCGATCGATCAGTTTAAGGATACAGCGCGTAAACAGGCCCTTCTGCCCACCAGGCCCGCGCCGACCAGCGATCCCCGCACACCCTGCATCTCGAAAACTATCACTTAAGCCCCTGTTCCACTGTACGAGCTAATTCAAGAGCTCTCCCGAGTTTCCCCTGATTCGAACTCGGAGATAGAAGCATAGAAAATAGGTGCAGGAGGAGGCCATTCGGCCCTTCGAGCCTGCACCGCCATTCATTGTGATCATGGCTGATCGTCCCCAATCAATAACCCGTGCCTGCCTTCTCCCCATATCCCTTGACTCCACTAGCCCCTAGAGCTCTATCCAACTCTCTCTTAAATCCATCCAGTGACTTGGCCTCCACTGCCCTCTGTGGCAGGGAATTCCATAAATTTACAACTCTCTGGGTGAAAAAGTTTTTTCTCACCTCAGTCTTAAATGGCCTCCCCTTTATTCTAAGACTGTGTGGTTTTTTTCTCACCTCAGTCTTAAATTTAGATTTATGGTAATGGCCGCTCGTTGGTACTCGGGGCTCTCGTGGACATTTTTCACAGCGCTGAAAAATCTTCACGAATGTTCCCGAGCTTACCGCGTTTCCCAAGTACCTGCCGTTAGCGTTTCGAGCCACGTCTACTGCTCAAGAGAGAGCTAGATAGAGCCCTTAAAAATAGCGGAGTCATACAAACATAGAAATTAGGTGCAGGAGTAGGCCATTCGGCCCTTCGAGCCTGCACCGCCATTCAATGTGATCATGGCTGATCATCCAACTCAGTATCCCGTACCTGCCTTCTCTCCATACCCCCTGATCCCTTTAGCCACAAGGGCCACATCTAACTCCCTCTTAAATATAGCCAATGAACTGGCCTCAACTACCTTCTGTGGCAGAGAATTCCAGAGACTCACCGCTCTCTGTGTGAAAAATGTTTTTCTCATCTCAGTCCCAAAGGAATTCCCCCTTATCCTTAAACTGTGACCCCGGCTCGTCCCACTGTACGAGCTAATTGAAGAGTTCTCCCGAGTTTCACCCGATTCGAACTGGGAGATTTACGGTAACGGCCGCTCGTAGGCACTCGGGGCTCTGGTGGACATCTTCACGAGTGTTCCCGAGCTTACCGCGTTTCCCCGAGTGCCTGCCGTTAGCGTTACGAGCCGCTAAGAGACGTCCCCGAGCTCCGACGTACCCGCTACGTCCATTCCCCGTGCTTGCCACGAGTTTGATTTTTTTTTAAACTCCGGAGAGCTCTTGAATTACCTCGTACAGTGGGACTCATGGATTCTCCCGAGGTTCCCCCTTGATTCAAACTCGGAGAATGTCCGTAGCGAGTCCGTAGATGTTTCGCAGTGGCTCGTAATGCCAGCCGTACTCGGGGCATCACGTAGGTCGGGACGTTTTTTTCAGCACAAGTAAAAAATAATAGGCCCGCGTACCTACGGCCGGCATCTCCGAGTTTGAATTAAGGGGCAAGCTCGGGAGAATTCGGGAGACAGGGGCTTTAATTGTCCTGTCAGCTGCTCTACATCGGAGAGACCAAGCGCAGGCTCGGCGATCGCTTCACCCAACACCTCCGCTCGGTCCGCAATAACCAACCCGATCTCCCGGTGGCTCAGCACTTCAACCTCCCCCTCCCGTTCCCATTCCCAATCCGACCTTTCTGTCCTGGGCCTCCTCCATGGCCAGAGTGAGGCCCACCGCAAATTGGAGGAGCAGCGCCTCGTATTCCGTTCGGGCAGTTTACACCCCGGCGGTACGAACATTGACTTCTCCAATTTCAGGTAGTCCCTGCTTTCTCCATCCCTTCCCAGCTCTCCCTCAGCCCACCGTCACCTCCTCTTCCTTTCTTCATCCACCCCCCCCCCCCCCCCAGCCCCACATCAGTCTGAAGAAGGGTCTCGACCCGAAACGTCGCCTATTTCCTCCGCTCCATAGACGCTGCCGCACCCGCTGAGTTTCTCCAACATTTTTGTCCGCACTAAATCGTCCTTAAGTACGGCAATCTGTAGGAAAAAGATTAACGTCGCACGTACCGAGGTACAGTGGAACGCTGTTGTTGCGTGCTAACCAGTCAGTGGAAAGACAACACGCGATTGCAATGTTTTTTTAATATTTACGTTTAGCGATACAGCGCGGAAACAGGCCCTTCGGCCCGCGCCGACCGGCTATCACCCCGCGAACCAGCGCTACCCCATACACACACAGGCTGGGGACAAGTTAAGCGCCTGTCCCACTTTCACGACCCAATTCACGACCTCTGCCGTGTTTGCCCGTGACTCATACTCGCAGCATGGTCGGCACGAGGTCGTAGGTAGGTTGTAGGTAGGTCGTAGCAGGCCGTGGTGCCAGTCGTAGGAACTCGTGGCATCAAGCAGGTCGCGGCGTTTTTCTAGCCTGATTAAAAATGTTCGCGAGTAAAAAAAGGTCGTGAAAGTGTGACAGGCCCTTTTTACAATTTTTACCGAAACCAATTAACCTAGAAAATCCGCACGTCTTTGGAGCGCGAGAGGAAACTGGAGCACCCGAAGAAAACCCACGAAGAACGTGCAAACTCCGCGCAAACAGACAGGATGGAGCCCGGGTCTTCGGCGCTGCGCCAGCCAGATCGTCTCGCGAGACACGGTCTCACCGAGCCCCTGTGGTGCTAACTGGCTGGGGCGAGGTGGGCAAAGTGGCGTTGTCCATTACCCATCATCCTCTGCCCTCTTGCCATCTCTGTCAACTCTGAGAGAGTCGGTCGGTGCAGCGATACCACCATGACTCTCTGCCGGAGCGAGACTGTGTTCCACGTGTATACGGAGTGCGAGAGGCTGCTGCCTCTTGGCCAGGCCCAGGAGCAAACCATCTTGGCCAGGCCCAGGCCCAGTCCCTTCAGCCGCCAACCAAAGTCCAAAGGTCGGCTTAGCCCCCAATGCCGGGGCTGCGGCAAAAAAAATGTCCCTCCAACGTTTCCCATCCGCCTCGCCGACGGAACCAGTTTCCTGCGGAGATCTTCGTTGAAACGTCAGGACTTTAACTGCAAGTGAAGGAGAGAGAGAGACATCCTGAGAAACTGAGGAGATCACATCGGGATTGTCTACGTTGGGCGGCGCAGCGGTAGAGTTGCCGCCTCACAGCGCCGGAGACACGGGTTCCATCCCGACCACGGGTGCTTGTCTGTACGTCACACACACGCGCGCACACGCACGCACATCACACACACACACACGTCACACACACATATATATATACACACACACACGCACACGTCACACACACACGTCACACACACATATATATATACACGCACACGTCACACACACACGTCACACACACATATATATACACACACACACGTCACACACACACATATATATACACACACGTCACACACACACGTCACACACACATATATATACACACGCACACGTCACACACACACATCACACACACATATATATATACACGCACACGTCACACACACACGTCATACACACATATATATACACACACACACGTCACACACACACATATATATACACACACGTCACACACACACGTCACACACACACATATATATACACACACACACACGCATACATACACACACACACACATATATACACACGCACACACACACAGACACACACATATATATACACACACACACACGCGCACACACTGACGCACACGCGCGCACACACACAAACACACGCGCACACACGCACAACACACACACACACACACACACACACACACACACACACACACACACACCCCCCGAGGGGCTGCTCCTCACGTTTTGGCTCCCACGCTCCTGATATTCGGCCACCCGCTATAGAGGGTGGGAGGGTCGGGAGGGAGTGGGAAGTCGCCCTGTCAGTTTGCTCCTGGGCCCGGCCAAGATGGCCGTTCGTGGGGCCAGGCAACCGATAGTCGTCGGTCAATAGGTGTTAATACTCTGTACGTTTATTTTTATTTTCTGAATAAAAGTATTTGGTTAATCGAGGGCAGGGACGGCCAGGGATTGGTTGAGTTCTTGTTGCGTCAGTAACCTGGGGGTGGGCAGGCTGTGTCGATGGGCCCCACACACTAGGCCTCAAGCTGGGCCCAGACACAAAATGGTGGAGTAACTCAGCGGGACAGGCAGCATCTCTGGAGAGAAGGAATGGGCAACGTATCAGGTCGGGACCCTTCCTCAGACCGGTTGAGCTGGGCAGAAGGTTTGAGGGACAAACATAGAAACATAGAAAATAGGTGCAGGAGGAAGCCATT
Source organism: Raja brachyura (assembly GCA_963514005.1). The sequence continues at coordinate 37,424 of CAUPSL010000396.1, forward strand.
CGGCCCTTCGAGCAAGCACCGCCATTCATTGTGATCATGGCTGATTGTCCCAAATCAATAACCCGTGCCTGCCTTCTCCCCATATCCCTTGACTCCACCAGCCCCGAGAGCTCTATCTAACTCTCTCTTAAATCCATCCAGTGATTTGGCCTCCACTGCCCTCTGTGGCAGGGAATTCCACAAATTCACAACTCTCTGGGTGAAAACGTTTTTTCTCACCTCAGTCTTAAATGACCTCCCCTTTATTCTAAGAATTATTCTAACAACAAAGAGAGGCTTCTAGCTTTTCTTTCCCATTCAGTGGTTTAGAGATACAGCGCGGAAACAGGCCCTTCGGCCCATTGTAACCGGGCCGACCAGCGATCCCCGCACACTAACACTATCCTACACACACACTAGGGACAATTTACATTTACACCAAGCCAATTAACCTACAAACCCGCACGTCTATGGAGTGTGGGAGGAAACTGAAGATCTCGGAGAAAACCCACGCGGGTCACGGGGAGAACGTGCAAACTCCGTACAGACAGCACCTGTAGTCAGGATCAAACCCAGGTCTCCGGCGCTGTGAGGCAGCAGCTCTACCGCTACGCCACCGTGCTCGCCAAAGTCGGCTCTCTCTCCCCCTATCCCTCCCTTGACATAGAAACATAGTCAATAGGTGCAGGAGGAGGCCATTCGGCCCTTCGAGCCTGCACCGTCATTCAATATGATCATGGCTGATCATCCAACTCAGTATCCTGTACCTGCCTTCTCTCCATACCCCCTGATCCCTTTAGCCACAAGGGCCACATCTAACTCCCTCTTAAATATAGCCAATGATCTGGCCTCAACTGCCTTCTGTGGCAGAGAATTCCACAGATTCACCACTCTCTGTGTGAAAAATGTTTTTCTCATCTCGGTCCTAAAAGACTTCCCCCTTATCCTTAAACTGTGTGACCCCTTGTTCTGGACTTCCCCAACATCGGGAACAATCTTCCTGCATCTAGCCTGACCAACCCCTTAAGAATTTTGTAAGTTTCTATAAGATCCCCTCTCAATCTTCTAAATTCTAGCGAGTACAAGCCAAGTCTATGCAGTCTTTCTTCATATGAAAGTCCTGACATCCCAGGAATCAGTCTGGTGAACCTTCTCTGTACTCCCTCTATGGCAAGAATGTCTTTCCTCAGATTAGGAGACCAAAACAGAAAATTTGCCTCCACCGCCCTCTGAGGCAGAGAATTCCACACCACTCTCTGTGAGAAAAAGTGTTTCCTCGACTCGACTTGTACTCGCTGGAATTTAGGAGATTGCGTGGGGATCTTATAGAAACTTACAAAATTCTTAAGGGGTTGGACAAGCTAGATGCAGGAAGATTGTTCCCGATGTTGGGGAAGTCCAGAACAAGGGGTCACAGTCTAAGGATAAGGGGGAATTCCTTTAGGACCGAGATGAGGAAAACATTTTTTACACAGAGAGTGGTGGGTCTCTGGAATTCTCAGCCACAGAAGGTAGTTGAGGCCAGTTCATTGGCTATATTTAAGAGGGCGTTAGATGTGGCCCTTGTGGCTAAGGGGATCAGGGGGTATGGAGAGAAGGCAGGTACGGGATACTGAGTTGGATGATCAGCCATGATCATATTGAATGGCGGTGCAGGCTCGAAGGGCCGAATGGCCTCTACTCCTGCACCTATTTTTCTATGTTTCTATGGTCCTCGATTCCCCTACTCTGGGCAAGAGACTCTGTGCGTCTGTCTACCCGATCTAATCTATTCCTCTCAGGATTTCGAACACCTCTTCCATCTTCACTTCCCACTGGAATCACCTCCCTCTGGAAGGCGACTCCGGACTGTCAAAGCTGCCACAGCCGGACGTACAAACAGCTTTTATCCACGAGTAGTTGGTCTACTCAACAGCCACAAATCTGTAGCCTCCCTTTGATCTGGTCTTGTGTTGGTTCACATGCTTGATCAATGGTGTTTCATCATTAATCTTATTATTATTAATGTTTCGTGTTTTCTGAATCATTCGTAACTGTCACTGTACGTCATGTTGTTACTTGTGGGCGGAGCGCCAAGGCAAATTCCTTGTATGTGAATACCTGGCCAATAATCGTACTTACTTACTCTAGAAGATCGACCCCTCATCCTCCTGCGCTCCAAGGCATAGAGACACACAGCGTGGAAACTGGCCCATCTTGCCCACACCGGCCATCATGCCCCATCTAGGCCCGCGTTAGGCCCACATCCCTCCAAACCCGTCCTATCCATGTACCTGCCTAGCTGTTTCTTAAACGTTGGGACAGCCTCAGCCTCAACCACCCAGCCTGCTCAACCTCTCCCTGTAGCTCAGGCCCCTGTTTCTCAACGGCCGTGAGCGCGCCAACGTACGTTAGTCCTCAGCAGGAACTGGCTGGCGTTCTCCAGATTCCAGTTAAACTCCTGTAGGATGTGGACACACTCCTCGCGGGTCTTCTGGCTCATGTTGTAAAGCTGCTGGATCTGCGGGAGACGGAGGGAACAACGTTGAACCTTGTTTCGAATTTTTACCCCCCAAAAAAATAATTTTAAATCAATTATTTACAAGAATAATATTAACAATACGAAACATTACCCACCACCATTGTGCGCAGTTTTGTTTACTTTCGAGATACAGCGCGGAAACAGGCCCTTCGGCCCACCGAGTCCGTGCCGACCAGCGATCCCCGCACACTAACACTATCCCACACACACACACACTCACACACACACCAGGGACAATTGTTACATTGACACCAAAGCCAATTCACCTACAGACCCGCACGTCTTTGGAGTGTGGGAGGAAACCGAAGATCCCGGAGGAAACCCACGCAGGTCACGGGGAGATCGTGCAAACTCCGTACAGAGAGCACCCGTAGTCAGGATCGAACCCGGGTCTCCGGCGCTGTGAGGCAGCAGTTCTACCGCAGCGCCACCGTGCCACTGAAGTGCTCTCCCAATTTGAGGAAGGACATTCTTGCTATTGAGGGAGTGCAGCGTAGGTTCACCAGGTTAATTCCCGGGATGACGGGATTTTTATTATCTAAATGGCGTCAAGTTGGGGAAAGGGGATCTGGGGGTCCTTGTACATCAGTCTATGAAAGTAAGCATGCAGGTACAGCAGGCAGTGAAGAAATCCAATGGCCTGTTGGCCTTTATAACAAGACGAGTCGAGTATAGGAGCAAAGAGGTCCTTCTGCAGTTGTACAGGGCCCTAGTGAGACCACACCTGGAGTATTGTGTGCAGTTTTGGTCCCCTAATTTGAGGAAGGACATTCTTGCTATTGAGGGAGCCCAGCGTAAGTTCACCAGGTTAATTCCCGGGATGACGGGACTGTCATATGCTGAGAGAATGGAGCGGCTGGGCTTGTACACTCTGGAGTTTAGAAGGATGAGAGGATATCTCATTGAAACATATAAGATTATTAAGGGTTTGGACACGCTAGAGGCAGGAAACATGTTCCCGATGTTGGGGGAGTCCAGAACCAGGGGCCACACACACAGTTTAAGAATAAGTCAGTCATTTGGTACGTAGACAAGGAAACACTTTTTCTCACAGAGAGTTGTGAGTCTGTGGAATTCTCTGCCTCAGAGGGCGGTAGAGGCCGGTAGCTAGAGCTAGATAGGGCTCTTAAAGATAGCGGAGTCAGGGGACATGGAGAGAAGGCAGGAACGGGGTTACTGATTGGGGATGATCAGCCATGATCATATTGAATGGCGGTGCTGGCACAAAGGGCCAAATGGCCTCCTCCTGCACCTATTGTCTATTGTCTATTAGAAACATAGAAAAATAGGTGCAGGAGGAGGCCATTCGCCCTTCGAGCCAGCACCGCCATTCAATATGATCATGGCTGATCATCCAACTCAGTATCCCGTACCTGCCTTCTCTTCATACCCCCTGATCCCTTTAGCCACAAGGGCCACATCTAACTCCCTCTTAAATATAGCCAATGAACTGGCCTCAACTACCTTCTGTGGCAGAGAATTCCAGAGAATCACCACTCTCTGTGTAAAAAATGTTTCCTATTGGCTAACATATGATGAAAGAATGGGTCGACTGGGCTTGCATTCACTGGACTTTAAGATGAGAGGGGTTCTTATAGCAACATATAACATTCCTAAGGGATTGGACAGGCTAGGTGCAGGAAAAATGCTCCCGATGTTGGGGGAGTCCAGAGCCAGGGGTCACACACAGTTTAAGAATAAAGGGTAGGCCAGTTAGGACTGAGATGAGGAAACACTCACACACCCAACACGCCAACTCACATGTCCAACATGCCAACATACTCACCCAACATGCCAACATACTCACCCCACATGCCAACATGCCAACTCACTCACCCAACATGCCAACGCACCCACCCAACATGCCAACTTACTCACCCAACATGCCAACATGCCAAAATGCTAACATGCCAACTTATTCACCCAACATGCCAACATACTAACTCAACATGCCAACTTACTCACCCAACATGCCAACATACTCATCCAACATGCCAACATGCCAATTACTCACCCAACATGCCAACATACTCACCCAACATGCCAACATGCCACCTTACTCACCCAACATGCCAACATACTCACCCAACATGCCAACATGCCAACTCACTCACCCAACATACTAACCCAACATGCCAACATGCTAACATGCCAACTTATTCACCAACATGCCAACATACTCACCCAACATGCCAACATACTAACCCAACATGCCAACTTAGTCACCCAACATGCCAACTTACCCAACATGCCAACATACTCACCCAACATGCCAACATACTAACCCAACATGCCAACTTAGTCACCCAACATGCCAACTTACTCACCCAACATGCCAACATACTCACCGAACATGCCAACATACTAACCCAACATGCCAACTTAGTCACCCAACATGCCAACTTACTCACCCAACATGCCAACTTAGTCACCCAACATGCCAACTTAGTCACCCAACATGCCAACATACTCACCCAACATCCCAACATGCCAACATGCCAACTACTCACCCAACATGCCAGCATACCAACTCACCCAACATGCCAACACTAACTCAATGGTCGCCCACCAGGTTCACCCAATGCCCTCTCACCTACCCATTATCCCTTTGAATACCCAATGCTCCCAAAACCCAACTTGCCCTCCCAATGCCCCCTTTGCCACCCAATGCCCCCTCAGCCACACAATGCCAACTCCTGCTTCCACCACCGACCAAGCAGATTCTACCCAGCCTTTTCGATTCCCCTTCCCACCCCAACGCCCCCGCCCTTTGTACCAACCGCCCCTGCCCGCCCAATACTCACCCCCCCGCCCACCGCTCTCCCAGTTCCTGTCCCCTCCTCACACTCCGCACCACCCCTCGCTCCCCCCCCCCCGCCCAGCCTCACCTTTAGGTGCTGGATGGCCCTCTGTGTATCGTGGTGGGTGAGGCGCAGGGCCTCCTGGCATTCCTCGATGGTGACCCCGTGAACCGCCTCCGCGACCTGCCGCACAGACACGCGGTTACACGCGTGCACTGGGCATGTGCGCCGACGTTCCCCCGTTCCCCCCCGAGCCACCGTTCCCGTGAGCGTCTTACGTGGGGGAGGGGGGGGGTGTTCAGGTTCACTACGGTCACAAGGGATAGGAGCAGAATCAGGCCATTCAGCCCATCAAGTCTACCCCGCCATTCAATCGCGGCTGATCTATCTCTCCCTCTCAACCCCATTCTCCTGCCTTCTCCCCATAACCCCTGACACCCGCACTGATCAAGAATCTATCTATCTCTGCCTTAAAAATATCCACTGACTTGTGGCCTCCAAAGAATCCCACAGATTCTCCGCCCTCTGGCTGAAGAAATTCCTCCTCATCTCCTTCCCAAAGGGACGTCCGTTAATTCTGAGGCTGTTCCTCTGGGCCTAGACTCTCCCACTAGTGGAAGCATCCTCTCCACATCCACTCTATCCGGGCCTTTCACTATTCGGTGAAGTTTCAATGAGGTCCCTCCCCCTCATCCTTCTAAACTCCAGCAAGTACAGGCCCAGCGCCGACAAACGCTCTTTGTGATGGGTAGGGAGGAAGAAAGAAAGGGGAGGTGGGTGGGTATGTGGATGCGCAGGGGGGCCGGCTTGGGTGGGGGGGGGGGTGGGGGGAGGGGGGGCTTGGTGGTAGGGCTGGGCACCTCATCCCATTCAATAGGATTGGATGTCACAGAGCCAGTATTGGTGACCAATGGGATTAGGCGTTAGTGAGCCGGCATTGGAGACATGGAGTGACCAATGGGTCTCGGCCTTGACCAATGGACGTCCACTGCCGGCCCCCTCAGAGCCAATGCCATCGCCACCATCCTCAGAGCCCAGGGAACGTCCCATTGGTTGTTTGCCTTTCCACAAGTGTCCAACCTCTCCCCAAAAGGGACCACTTTGCCCTCAACAGCCCACGGAACCTTGGATGGAGTGGTCGTGTCAATCGGGAGGGGAGGGTGATGGGTCTAGAGTCTTCGGTTTTGGGCCTTGGGCCTTGGGTTTAGGGCCTTGGGCCTTGGGTTTAGGGCCTTGGGTCTTGGGCCTTGGGCCTTGGGCCTTGGGCCTTGGGCCTTGGGTCTTGGGCCTTGGGTTTTGGGCCTTGGGCCTTGGGTTTTGGGCCTTGGGCCTTGGGTTTTGGGCCTTGGGCCTTGGGTTTTGGGCCTTGGGCCTTGGGTTTTGGGCCTTGGGTTTTGGGCCTTGGGTCTTTGGCCTTGGGCCTTGGGCCTTGGGTTTTGGGCCTTGGGCCTTGGGTTTTGGGCCTTGGGCCTTGGGTTTTGGGCCTTGGGCCTTGGGCCTTGGGTTTTGGGCCTTGGGCCTTGGGCCTTAGGTCTTGGTCCTTGGGCCTTGGGTTTAGGGCCTTGGGCCTTGGGTCTTGGGCCTTGGGCCTTGGGTCTTGGGCCTTGGGCCTTGGGTTTAGGGCCTTGGGCCTTGGGCCTTGGGCCTTGGGTTTAGGGCCTTGGGCCTTGGGCCTTGGGTTTAGGGCCTTGGGCCTTGGGTCTTGGGTCTTGGGTTTTGGGTCTTGGGCCTTGGGCCTTGGGTTTAGGGCCTTGGGCCTTGGGCCTTGGGTTTTGGGCCTTGGGCCTTGGGTTTAGGGCCTTGGGCCTTGGGTCTTGGGTCTTGGGCCTTGGGCCTTGGGCCTTGGGTTTAGGGCCTTGGGCCTTGGGCCCATAAGTTATAGGAGCAGAATTAGGCCACTCGGCCCATCAAGTCTACTCCGCCATTCATGTTGGGACAGGATCAGTGGCCCCTCCCGTTCACCGCGCCCCGCGCGTGTTGCCGTGGAAACGTACACGTTTAATTTTGCTCTGCAGGCTCTCCTGACGGCAAAGGGGGTCGATGGGCGGGGCGCCGGCCGGCAAATCCTCGGAGGCGCTCTTGGCCAGATAATTGCCCCTGGCGCCGCGGGGTCTACCTTGCTGCTCCGCCGGCCTGGCGCCCCTGGGGTGCTGCGTCCGCCCGGCCGCCTCCTGCTCCTGGGGCCAGGCCAGGGACCAGCAGTTGGGCCGGGGCTGGGTGGTCTTCAGGCGCATCTTGGCCACGGCGGGCACCACGTCCTCCGCCTCTGCCGCCCA
>CAUPSL010000396.1:60000-63169 GCA_963514005.1 Raja brachyura
TCCGCCATCCAATCACGGCTGATCTCACCCCCTCACATCACACACTCTCCCCCCTCCCCCCCAAACCTCTCCCCTCCCCCCTCCCCCCTCCTCTCACCCCTCCCCTCCCCCCTCCTCTCACCCCTCCCCTCCTCCTCTCTCCTCCCCCCCTCCCCCTCTCCTCCATTCTCCCCTCTCCTCCCCTCTCCTCTCCCCCCTCCTCTCCTCTCCCCTCCCTCCTCTCCCCCCTCCCCCCTCCATCCCCTCCCCTCTCCTCCCCCTCCCCTCTCCTCCCCCTCACCATGCGAAGGGAATCTTGCGTCGAGCCTGCATGACGTAGTGGTCAGTGTGGGCGAGTGAGCGTGTGAGGCCGAAGTCGGCGATCTTGACCGTGTCGGGCGCGGCCAGCAGGATGTTGCGGGCGGCCAGGTCGCGGTGGATGAAGCGCTGGGCCTCCAGGTAGGCCATGCCCTCGCCCACCTGCACCGCGTATCGCCACAGCAGCGCGAGCGCCACGCCCGGCCTCCCGCCTCCGGCCCCGCCAACACTGCGCAGGTGGTCGTACAGCGAGCCCAGCGACGCCAACTCCGTCACCTACAACCCCCGGGGCGGCACACACACCGTCAGGGTCAAAGGTCACCGTCAGGGGTCACGGTCAGCAGTCAAGGTCGAGGGTCACAGTCGGGGCAGTGGTCAGGTTCAAGGTCACAGTCACGGGTCACGGTCAGCAGTCAGAGTCAAGGGTCACGGTCAGCAGTCAGGGTCAAGGGTCACAGTCAGGGGCAGTGGTCAAGGTCAGGGGTCAGGTTCAAGGGTCACAGTCAGGAGCAAGGGGAGGTTCAGACGTCAAGGTCAGGGGGTGTATTGTCATGGAGATCAGAATATTACACACACACACACATATACACACACACACACACACACACTCACACACACACACACACACACACACTCACACACACACACACACACTCACACACACACACACACTCACACACACACACACACACACAACACACACACACACACAGACACACACACACACACACACACACACACACACACAGACACACTCACACACACACACACTCACACACACACACACACACTCACACACACACACACACTCACACACACACACACACACACACACACACACTCACACACACACACACACACAGACACACACACACACAGACACACACACACACACACACACACACACACACACCACACACACTCACACACACAGACACACTCCACACACACACACACACACGCACACACACACACACACACACACACAGACACACACACTCACACACACACACACACACACACACTCACACACACACACACACACACTCACACACACACACACACTCACACACACACACACACACAGACACACACACACACACACACAGACACACACACGCACACACACAGACACACTCACACACACAGACACACTCACACACTCACACACACACACACACGTGTAATACCGTGTTGTCGAGGCTACTCACCATCTTCATGGGGTGATTGAGGATGACCCCGTACAGATGTATGAGGTGGGGGTGGTTGAGGGCGTACATGGCGTTCACCTCCTGCAGGAAGTCAGCCGTTGTCTCCGCCTCGCTCGACACGTCGGGCCGCAGACACTTGACCGCCACCGCCAGCTGCAGGACAGGCAGGGCCGGGGCAGCTCGTCACCGGGGCTAGGACCCAACCCTGGCCCTCCGACCCCTGGGGAACGCGACCCTAGACACTCCGCCCCCTGACACCGTGACCCCTCACGATATGACCCCAGACCACCCAACCCTCGGCCCCCTGACAACGTGACCCCTCACGACCCTTGACACCGCAACCCCTGGCAATATGACCCCTGACCTCTCACAATATGACCCGTGACACCGTGACCCCTCACGACCCTTGACACCGCCCGCCCTGCTGATGCGACCCCTGGGGTCACAACCACTGGCGCTACGGACCACTGCACCGTGACCCCTCGCGATGTGACCCCTGACCCATGAAACCATGATCCATGACACTGTGACCCTTCACGACCCTTGACAGCAATTCCCCTGATGATGCAAACCCTCCCCCCGAACCCTGGCGACCTGACCCCTGATGCAGTCATTCAATCATGGCCGATCTATCTATCTCTGCCTTAAAAATACCCACTGACTTGTGGCCTCCACAGCCGTCTGTGGCAAAGAATCCCACAGATTCACCGCCCTCTGGCTGAAGAAATTCCTCCTCATCTCCTTCCCAAAGGGACGTCCGTTAATTCTGAGGCCGTGCCCTCTGGTCCTAGACTCTCCCACTAGTGGAAACATCCTCTCCACATCCACTCTATCCGGGCCGCCCACTATTCGGTGAAGTTTCAATGAGGTCGCCCCCCTCATCCTTCCAAACTCCAGCGAGTACAGGCCCAGCGCCGACAAACGCTCATCGTACGTTAACCCACTCGTTCCTGGGATCGTTCTGTGTAAACCTCCTCTGGACCCTCTCCAGAGCCGGCACGTCCTTCCTCAGATACGGGGCCCAAAACTGCTCACAATGCTCCAAATACGGCCCCTGACCAGCTCCTTATAGAGCCTCAGCGTTACATCCCTGTGTTTAGACAATAGACAATAGGTGCAGGAGTAGAGGCCATTCGGCCCTTCCAGCCAGCACCGCCATTCAACGTGATCATGGCTGATCATCCCCAATCAGTACCCCGTTCCTGCCTTCTCCCCATATCCCCTGACTCCGCTATCTTTAAGAGCCCTATCTAGCTCTCTCTTGAAAGCATCCAGAGAACCGGCCTCCACCGCCCTCTGAGGCAGAGAATTCCACAGACTCACAACTCTCTGTGAGAAAAAGTGTTTCCTTGCCTCCGTTCTAAATGGCCGACCCCTTATTCTTAAACTGTGTGGCCCCTGGTTCTGGACTCCCCCAACATCAGGAACATGTTTTTTGCCTCTAGCGTGTCCAAGCCCTTAATAATCTTATATGTTTCAATGAGATCCCCTCTCATCCTTCTAAACTCCAGAGTGTACAAGCCCAGCCGCTCCATTCTCTCAGCGTATGACAGTCCCGCCATCTCGGGAATTAACCTGGTGAACCTACGCTGGGCTCCCTCAATAGCAAGAATGCCCTTCCTCAAATGAGGGGACCAAAACTCCACACAATACTCCAGGTT
>CAUPSL010000397.1:0-46891 GCA_963514005.1 Raja brachyura
AAAATGTATCATTGATCATTGTTAGCTGGGAGAAGCAACAACAAAGCAAACAGGAATAAAATGTAGTCGGACACAGGAAGACTGGTCAGAGAACTGGGAAGGGGAGGGATGGAGTGAGAGGGAAAGCATTTTGTATCTATCTTTAGTGTGAATGTGTGATCGAGGGTCGACATGGACTCGCTGGGCCGAACGGCCTGTTTTCGCGATGTATCTCTGAACTAGAAATAAAGCAATATAGAAAAATGCTGCCTGACCCGCTGAGTTACTCCAGCCCTCTCTGAGAGTACCTGCCGATCATAAGTTCCAGGAGCAGAATTAGGCCATTCGGCCCATCGAGTCCACTCCGCCATTTAATCACGGCTGACTTGTCTCGCCCTCCTAACCCCATTCTCTTGCCTTCTCCCCATAACCCCCGACTCCCGTACTAATCAAGAATCTATCTAGTTTATACCTTAAACATATCCATTGACTTGGCCTCTACTGTGGCTAGGAATTCCACAGATTCACCACCCTCTGGCTAAAGAAATTCCTCCTCATGTACTTCCTAAAGGAACGTCCTTTTATTCTAAGGCTGTGCCCTCTGGTCCTAGATTCTCCCACTAGTGGAAACATCCTCTCCACATCCACCTTCTCCAGGCCTTTCAATTTCATTGCATCCTATGATAGACCCAAAATGGAATCATGGAAACTTTATTCTCATTCAGACCTTTCGGTCTGAACGAAATTTCGTTGCCTGCAGTCATACATATAGTAAAGAATAAAACCCACAATAAACACATATTTAACATCCACCACAGTGAGTTCACCAGACACCTCTTCACTGTGATGGAAGGCAAAAATCTTAAGTCTTTGTCTCTTCCCTTCTTGTTCTTCCTCTTCCTCTGCGCTGAGGCGACCCAGGCCTCCGATGTTGTGACCCGCACCGGGTGATGTAAGTAGGACCCGTGGCTGAACCGTGCTCCGCTAACGGGCCGGTTCAACTCCGCGGCCCGGGGCGGTCGAAGCTGCCGAAGCTGCCGCCCTCCAGTCCAGCGGACGCAGCTGTTGCCGCGGGAGCTCCGGAAAAACAGGTCACCGACCTGTGACCTGCGATCTCCCGACGATGTCGTCCACTGGGCCCGCGGCCGGGCCTCCAAAGTCGCTGCCGCCGCCACCGACACCGGAAAGCCGCCACAGCTCCGAGTCGGGCCGTCGGGCTGCCTGAACCCGCCGCAGCCCCGAAGTCGGGCAGCCCCACGCTGGTAAGTCCTGGCTGGCTCTGTCTCCGGAGCCTCGAGGTCACTCGCAGTTGGAGGCTGCCAGCTCCGCCATTAGGCCTCAGCGCAGACGGAGATGGAGACGGGGGATATAACAAGAAAAGTCGCGTCCCCCCCCACAAAGGAAGAGACCAAAACGTTTCCCCCACCCCCTCCCACACACATACACTACATGATAACTCAAATTAACACGCTAAAACAAGACAAGAAAACAACAAAAAACAGAAAAAAACAGACGGACTCTAGGCGAGCACGCCGCCACTCCAAAGATGGTACCACTCCAAAAATGCTGGAGTAACTCAGTGGGTCAGACAGCATCTCTGGAGAGAAGGAATGGGTGACGCTTCTGGTCGAGACCCCTTCACCTGAAGTACGGTCTCGACCTGAAATATCACCCATTCTTCTGAAACATAGAAAATAGGTGCAGGAGTAGGCCATTCGGCCCTTCGAGCCAACACCGTCATTCAATATGATCATGGCTGATCATCCAAAATCAGTACCGGGTCTCTGATTTCTCCCCATATCCCTTGATTCCTTTGGCACCAAGAGCTATATCTAACTCTCTCTTGAAAAGATCCAGTGAATTGGCTTCAACTGCCTTCCAGAGAATTCCACAGCTTCACAACTCCCTGGGTGAAAAAGTGTTTCCTCATCTCAGTCCAAAATGGCTTACCCCTCATAAACTGTAGCCCTAGTTTCTAAGAAGGGTCTCGACCCACAACGTCACCTACTCCCTTCTCCCCAGAGATGCTGCCTGTCCTGCTGAGTTGCTCCTGCAATCAATAAGCGAGTTCGGTATTCCGAAAAACGCAAGGAATCATGGGATTTGTCAAAGGTCATAAGCTCTATGTTAAATAGATCTCTGCGCTATAGATACAGTCGATTTTTTGTCTTTTTTTTAAGCTTCTATTTGTCAAGGCTGATTCAAAGTACCATGATATGAAGCTGGAAGTTTTTATGTCAAGGAAAGTCGAAGCTTTGAATATATTTTTAGCGGAGAGGGAGTTAAAACAAACGGGAAGGAACGCTGAACTTGCAGCTCTTGCTGTAGCTACATGAGGAAGCATGTGCTGCTAAATGCAGATGAAGAAAAAAGGAGCAATCAGTGCAAATAACTCCTTAAAGTCTATTGAAAGTTATGGAAATCATACATTTAATTTCATTCCCCCCACTCTCAAGAAAATAAAGCGTATCATTTATCTTCGCGATCTCGCTCACTCAGGGGGCATGAAACAATAAAATAGGCAAAAATAAGGCAAAAACAAATCCAGCTAATTATTGTTTAAAAACAGTGTTTGAATAATGAAAGATGGAAAATACGGGGGAAATAAAGCCCTGTTTACACAAAGCAGCTCAAGGGACCGGGGGAGGCGGGCTGGGAGGGGGGGAGGGAGACCAGCTGGGGGGCAGACTAGACCGTTTCTCATCGGCAGAATCGCGTCTCATTTGCGGTCAGGATCGAACCCGTGTCGAACCGCCACTGGACCATCCCCAGTTCCCCCCCCCCCTCAAGTGTTCCATCTTGGCCGCCGGAGACGTCCGGAGCGATGGGACACCGGCCCCCAGGACCACTAGGTCCACCGCCAGCACGAACCCACAGACCCACAGTCATCGCCAACTCCAGCCCAACCCTGCTTCATGCTCCCCGATGGGCTGCTACAGTGACATGGCCTGGCCGGGCTGCATTCTGCTCCTACGCTACCCCATGCCACTTCATCCAGCCAGTGGCTGTCCATCTTCAACGGGATCTCAGTGTCAGACTTAGGGGAAGGGGGTGAAGGGCGGGACAGGCAGAACCCGGACACCTCCGGACAGGGATGGGACTCCCGGGAGAGGACAGCCAGGCAGCAACAAGAGGGAAACGTCCCTTTGTCCCTGCCCCACTCACTCACCGAGATCGCAGGGGCGATCTTCAGCACATTGTCCTCGACTTGGTGGAGAACCTTGGGCAGGTCAGTTGCGTGTGCCAGAAACCTGAACGGAAACCTCTGGAGACTTTGCGCCCCACCCGAGGTTTCCGTGCGGTTCCCGGAGGTTTCTGTCAGTCTCCCTAACGGTCGAAAGTGGCTTCCGGTTTAAAAATCGGTAATTTGTTTAGTCGAAGCCGGTTGCGGTGCTGGTTGAAGGTGGTTGCCGGAGGACCAAAACCTCCGGGAACTGCACGGAAACCTTGGGTGGGGCGCAAAGTCTCCAGAGGTTTCCGTTCAGGCTTCCTAAGTGGGACAGGGGCATTTCGATCTTATTGAAACTTACAAAATTCTTAAGGGGTTGGACAGGCTAGATGCAGGAAGATTGTTCCCGATGTTGGGGAGGTCCAGGACAAGGGGTCACAGCTTTAGGATAAGGGGGAAATCCTTTAGGACCGAGATGAGAAGGACTTTTTTCACACAGAGAGTGGTGGGGCTCTGGAACTCTCTGCCACAGAGGGTAGTTGAGGCCAGTTCATTGGCTATATTTAAGAGGGAGTTAGATGTGGCCCTTGTGGCTAAGGGGATCAGAGGGTATGGAGAGAAGGCAGGTACGGGATACTGAGTTGGATGATCAGCCATGATCATATTGAATGGCGGTGCAGGCTCGAAGGGCCGAATGCCCTACTCCTGCACCTAATGTCTATGTTTCTATAACTTTACCTCCTGAAGCAACAATGTCACAAAGGCACCAGGAGGCATAGTCACCATCACAGAGTCGTAGAGTCGTAGAGACATAGAGACAAAGGGACATGGAGCGTCCAAACAGGCCTATTTGCCCACACTGGCCAACATGCCCCATCTACACTAGATCTACAAGCTCGCGTTTGGCCTATATACTGGTCAGTCAGTTTCCAGCTTGGTCGTTGTGAACTCGGTGGGCCGAATGGCCTGTTTCCGCGCTGCATCTCTACACTTTGGCCTTCATCAGTCAGAGTATTAGGCATCTACGTTGGGAGATCATGAGCAGTTGTAATAGACGTCAGTGAGGCCGCATTTTGGAGTATTTTATTCAGTTCCGGGCAGCCTGTTATAGGACACATGTTGTAAAGCTGGAAAGGGTGCAGAGAAGATTTACAAGGATGTTGCCGGTTCTCGAGGGTGTGAGCTACAGGGGGAGTTAGAACAGACCACCACCAGGTCGCGGGTGGAATTACATCTCCGAACATAGATTTGACAATATTATTTTTTAAGGGTCTTTTTCTCCTATTTAGAAAACATAGAAACATAGAAATTAGGTGCAGGAGTAGGCCATTCGGCCCTTCGAGCCTGCACCGCCATTCAATATGATCATGGCTGATCATCCAACTCAGTATCCCGTACCTGCCTTCTCTCCATACCCCCTGATCCCCTTAGCCACAAGTGCCACATCTAACGCCCTCTTAAATATAGCCAATGAACTGGCCTCAACTACCTTCCGTGGCAGAGAATTCCAGAGACTCACCACTCTCTGTGTAAAGAATGTTTTCCTCATCTCGGTCCTAAAGGAATTCCCCATTATCCTTAGACTGTGACCCCTTGTTCTGGACTCCCCCAACATCGGGAACAATCTTCCAGCATCTAGCTTGTCCAACCCCTTAAGAATTTTGTAAGTCTCTATAAGATCCCCCCTCAATCTTCTAAATTCCAGCGAGTACAAGCCGAGTCTATCCAATCTTTCCTCATATGAAAGCCCTGACATCCCAGGAATCAGTCTGTGAATCTTCTCTGTACCCCCTCTATGGCAAGGATGTCTTTCCTCAGATTTGGAGACCAAAACTGTACGCAATACTCCAGGTGTTGCCTCACCAAAACCCTGTACAACTGCAGTAGAACCGCCCTGCTCCTATACTCAAATCCTTTGGCTATGAATGCTAACATACCATTCGCTTTCTTCACTGCCTGCTGTACCTGCATGCCTACTTTCCCTCCCACTCCGTATCCGACTTCAACTCCCCCTCCCACTCCGTATCCGATAGCACTTCAACTCCCCCTCCCACTCCGTATCCGATAGCACTTCAACTCCCCCTCCCACTCCGTATCCGACCTCTCGGTCCTGGGCCTCCTCCATGGCCAGAGTGAGCAACACCGCAAGTTTGAGGAACAACATCTCATATTCCGCTTGGGGAGTCTGCATCCTCTGGGCTTAAACATTGAATTTTCTCAATTCTGTTAACCCAGACTGCTCCTTTCCCCCCACCCCCCCACCTCTCCCTCAGCCCTCGGGCCCTGACATTCCTTCTCCATCTCCCCCCCCCCCCCCAAGTCGCACTAGCTTCTCATTTTCACACCAGAAACAGCTTACAATGGCCTGCTTCCCTTATCACCAATACTTTTTTGCATATCTTTCACTCATTGTTCTTGCTTTATCTCTCCATATCACTGTTTATATCTCTCGTTTCCCTGATCCCTGACCAGTCTGAAGAAGGGTCTCGACCCGAAACGTCGCCTATCTCCTTCACTCCTTAGATGCTGCTGCACCCGCTGAGTTTCTCCAGCTTTTTGTGTAACCCCCCTGCCTACTTTCAATGACTGGTGTACCATGACACCCAGGTCTCGTTTCGTTTTTCTTTTTCTACTTTTCACTTGCTACTTTTTCTTTGCACGTTTTACTATTTCCTACCATCTATTTTTCCTCTTTTTCTCCTCTCTATTTCTTGTCTTTTTTTAACTTCCTTTTCAAAAACATAAAACCTAGAGGTTGTTAATAGAATGTATTACGCTGTTACATAGTTTTAGGTGCCACTGTGTTGTTTTTGTACTGTATTAACTTCTAATAAAATTTAAAAAAATAAAAAAAATACAGAGAACAGACCTGGGACTCTATTCCTTGGAGCGCAGGAGGATGAAGGGTGATCTTATAGAGGTGTGTAAAATTATGAGAGGAATAGATCGGATAGATGCACAGAGTCTCTTGCCCACAATAGGGGAATCAAAGACCAGAGGACATAGGTCTATGGTGAGGGGGGAAAGATTTAATAGGAGCCTGAGGGGTAACATTTTCACACAAAGGGTGGTGGGTGCATGGACCGAGCTGCCGGAGGAGGTAGTTGAGGCAGGGGCTGTCCCAACATTTAAGAAGCAGACAGGTACATGGATAGAACAGGTTTGGAGGGATATGGACCAAACACGGCCAGGTGGGACTAGTGTAGACGGGACATGTTGGCCGGTGTGGGCATCTTGGGCTGAAGGGCACATTTCCACACATTGCCTGACATATGATGAGCGTTTGACGGCACTGGGCCTGTACTCACTGGAGTTTAAAAGGTTGAAGGGGGACCTCATTGAAATGTCCAGAATAATGAAAGGCATAGATAGATGGATGTGAAAATGATGTTTCCACTGATGGGACTGTCTAGAACCAGAGGTCACAGCCTCAGAATTAAAGGGCGCTATTTCAGAATGGAGGTGAGGAAGAACTTTAGTCAGTGGGTGGTGAATCTGTGAAGGCCAAGTCAGTGGATATTTTTTGTGGCAGAGGTAGAGAAATTCTTGAATAGTACGGGTGTCAGGGGTTATGGGGAGAAGGCAGGAGAATGGGGTTAAGAGGGAGAGATAGGTCAGCCGTGATTGAATAGTGGAGTGGACTTGATGGGCCGAATGGCCTAAGTATGCTCCTAGAACCTGTGAACTTGTGACTATAGAAACATAGAAAATAGGTGCAGGAGGAGGCCATTCGCCCCTTTGAGCCAGCACCGCCATTCTCTGTGATCAAGGCTGATCGTCCACAATCAGTACCCCTTTCCTGCCTTCTCCCCACATCATAGAAACATAGAAATTGGGTCCTGGAGGAGACCATTCGGCCCTTCGAGCCAGCACGGCCATTCATTCCGATCATGGCTGATCGTCCCCAATCAATAACCCGTGCCTGCCTTCTCCCCATATTCCTTGATTCCACTGGCCCTTAGAGCTCTGTCTAACTCTCTCTTAAATCCATCCAGTGTTTTGGCCTCCACTGCCCTCTGTGGCAGGGAATTCACAAATTCACAACTCTCTGGGTGAAAACGTTTTTCTCACCTCAGTCTTAAATGGCCTCCCCTTAATTCTAAGACTGTGCCCCCTGGTTCTGGACTCGACCAACATTGGGAACATTTTTCCTGCATCTACCTTGTCCAGTTCATTTACAATTTTATATGTTTCTATAAGATCCCCCCTCATCCTTCTAAACTCGAGTGAATACAAGCCTAGTCTTTTCAATCTTTCCTCATATGACAGTCCTGCCATCCCGAGGATCAATCTCGTGAACCTACACGGCACTGCCTCAATCACAAGGATGTCCTTCCTCAAATTAGGAGACCAAAACCGTAACAATACTCCGGATGTGGTCTTACCAGAGCCCTATACAACTGCAGAAGAACCTCTCTACTCCTAAACTGAAATCCTTTTGTTATGAAGGCCAACATTCCATTAGCTTTCTTCACTGCCTGCTGTACCTGCACGCTAACTTTCAGTGACTGGCATACAAGGACACCCAGGTCTCGCTGCATCTCCCCCTTACCTAACCTAACCCCATTGAGATAATATTCTGCCCCCTTGTTTTTGCCGCCAAAGTGGATAACCTCACCTTTATCTATATTATACTGCATCTGCCACGCATCTGCCCACTCACTCAACCTGTCCAGGTCCCCCTGCAACCTCCTAACATCCTCTTCACAGTTCACACTGCCACCCAGCTTTGTGTCGCCCGCACACTTGCTCGTGTTGCTCCTAATTCCCTCTTCCAAATCATTAATATATATAGTAAACAGTTGCCTCCCCAACACCGAGCCTTGCGGCACTCCACTCGCCACTGCCTGCCATTCTTAAAAGGGCCCGTTCAGTCCTACTCTTTGACTCGATGACGAACTAAACTAAATTAAATCTGCAAACTCACCCAACAAAGTTTCAGGTAGTCCCACTTATCCCATCCCTGAGCCGAATCGATGATCTTCTTCCCAGAAAAATCCATCTGTAGCTTCGCAAAGTATTTGCACAAAGCCAGATGGCTGATCATCCAAAATCATGACCCTGTTCCTCCTTTCTCCCCACATCCCTTGATTCCGTTAGCCCTACGAACTACAAATAATTCTCTCCTGAATACACCCAGTGAATTGGCCTCCATTGCCTTCTTTGCCAGAGAAGTCCTCAGATTCATAACTCCATGGGTGAAAACGTTTTTTCTCATCTCAGTCCTATATGGCCGACTCCTTATTCTGTGTGAACTGTGTGAACCCTGGTTCTGGACTCCCCCAACATCGGGACCATTTTTCCAGCATCCAGCCTGTCCAATCCCTTAAGAATGTTACGTATTTCTACAAGATTCCCTCTCATCCTTCTAAATTCTAGTGAATACAAGCCCATTCTTTCATCATATGTCAGTCTCGCCATCCTTGTAATCCTTGTGAACCTACGCTGCACTCTCTAAATAGCAAGAATGTCTTTCCTCAAATTAGGAGACCAAAATGGCACACAATACTCCGGGTGTGGTCTCACCAGGGCTCGGTACAACTGCAGTAGGGCCTCCTTGCTCCCATACTCAAATCCTCTTGCTATGAAGGCCAACATGCCATTAGCTATCTTCACTCCCTTCTGTACGTACCTGCATGCTTACTTTCAGTGACAATTGAGAATCTTTGGTCTCTGGGAGGTATAGTATCAGGGACGGGCAGTCATTGGACGCAGATGAGGCAGAGTCTCCCCTGTCAAACTCCCAATGAAAATAGCTGTTCAGAAAAGTAAAGAAAAACAACAATAAAATAAATATAAAGATTTTCCCACTGATCTGTGTTATAAATTTCATTTCTATATGAATCGAATCATTTTTAAAATCAAAATCGCAAAATTTGCGCTGCTCCACTGCAAATACAGGGAGAGATGAGAGGTGAGGCAGCGACCAGCTGAGCCTCCCCTGTGATTGCGCAACCCCTTAGAAACTGCATGGAGCGCGGGCAATAAGCGTATGCCTGTTACTGTCGCTATGTAGGTCACCAATGAAACGTGTGTAAACCCCTTCATTACATGTCCTAATAATAATAATCATAATAATCATAATAATAATAATAATATCTTTTATTTTCATTGAACATAGGTGCAACGAGATTTGGTACGCAGCTTCCATCCGATGTCATAACTTAAACAACCAAAATTTAGATACCCAGTGAAACATGATTTATAAAAAAAACAGTAACACAGTAAAACAGTCTAAAATGCAAATAGGTCTGTGCCGGGTTGATGTGCGATGTGACCATCCAAGGGAGACAGTTCATGGTGGGGGGGGGGGGCACTCAGCAGGGCCGGTTCAGAGCCGCTATAGCTCTGGGAATGAAGCTGTTCCTGAGTCTGGAGGTGCGAGCGTGGAAGTCCTTGTAACATCTGTCGGAAGGGAGTAGTTCGAACATTCCATTACAAGGGTGTGAGGAGTCTTCGTGAATGCTGACGGCCTTCCTGAGGCACCGTGTGTGGTAGATGCCCGCCAAGGCTGGTATCTGTGTCCCAATTATCTTTTGCGCTCTGTGTACAACGCGCTGAAGAGCTCTTCCCTCCGCCTCCGTGCAGCTGAGCTTCCACACAGAGATGCCATACATTAGTATGCTCTCTGTGGTGCAGCGGTAGAAGGTCGTCAGCAGCTGTTGGGGCAGACCAGTCCGTTTCAATGCTTTTAGGAAGAACATTCGTTGCTGTGCCTTCTTGACCAGCGCAGCGGTGTTGGTGGACCATGTGAGGTCCTCTGAGATGTGTGTGCCCAGAAACCTAAAGCTGGACACTCTCTCACTGTCCCCGTTGATAGAGATTGGAGCGTATTCCCCATTATAGAAACATAGAAACATAGAAATTAGGTGCAGGAGTAGGCCATTCGGCCCTTCGAGCCTGCACTGCTATTCAATATGATCATGGCTGATCATCCAACTCAGTATCCCGTACCTGCCTTCTCTCCATACCCTCTGATCACCTTAGCCACAAGGGTCACATCCAACTCCCTCTTAAATATAGCCAATGAACTGGCCTCAAGTACCCTCTGTGGCAGAGAGTTCCAGAGACCCACCACTCTCTGTGTGAAAAAAGTCTTTCTCATCTCGGTCTTAAAGGATTTCCCCCTTATCCTTAAGCTGTGACCCCTTGTCCTGGAGCTCCCCAACATCAGGAACAATCTTCCTGCATCTAGCCTGTCTAACCCCTTAAGAATTTTGTAACTTTCTAGAAGATCCCCTCTCCGTCTCCTAAATTCTAGAGAGTATAAACCGAGTCTAGGGTTACACAAAAAGCTGCAGAAACTCAGCGGGTGCAGCAGCATCTAAGGATCGAAGGAGATAGGCGACGTTTCGGGTCGAGACCCTTCTTCAGACTGGTCAGGGATCAGGGAAACGAGAGATATAAACAGTGATGTGGAGAGATAAAGAACAATGAATGAAAGATATGCAAATAAGTATTGACGATAAAGGAAACAGGCCATTGTAAGCTGTTTGTGGTGTGAAAATGAGAAGCTAGTGCGACTGGGGGGGGGGGGGGGGGGAGATGGAGAATGAATGTCAGGGCCCGAGGGCTGTGGGAGAGGTGGGGAGGAGGCAGTCTGGGTTAGCAGAATTGAGAAAATTCAATGTTTAAGCCCAGAGGACGAAGACTCCCCAAGCGGAATATGAGGTGCTGTTCCTCCAACTTGCGGTGTTGCTCATTTTGGCCGTGGAGGAGGCCCAGGACCGAGAGATCGGATACGGAGTGGGAGGGGGAGTTGAAGTGCTGAGCCACCGGGAGGTCGGGTTGGTTATTGCGGACCGAGCGGAGGTGTGTCTTTCTTCATAAGACAGTCCTGACATCCCAGGAATCAGTCTGGTGAACCTTCTCTGCACTGCCTCTATGGCAATAATGTCCTTCCTCAGATTTGGAGACCAAAACTGTACGCAATACTCCAGGTGTGGTCTCACCAAGACCCTGTACAATGGAAGTAGAACCTCCCTGCTCCTATACTCAAATCCTTATGTGTCCTCCTGAAGTCGATAATCAGCTCCTTGGTCTTGGAGGTGTTTAGTGACAAGGTGTTACGTGAGCACCAGTCCACCAGGTTCTGCATCTCCGCTCTATAGTTTGTTTCGTCACCGTTGGTGATCAGCCCGATCACCGTTGTGTCGTCTGCAAACTTGACAATGGTGTTGGTGTCGAATGCAGGGACACAGTCGTGGGTGAAGAGGGAGTAGAGCATGGGGCTCAGTACACAGCCCTGTGGTGTGCCGGTGCTCAGGGTGATAGTGGAGGACAGGTGCGGGCCCTGTCTCACTGCCTGCAGTCGCTCCGTCAGAAAATTGAGGGTCCAGTTGCATATCAGTGAGCTGAGGCCTAGCTGGTGGAGTTTGGTGGTGAGCTTGGTGGGGATGACCATATTGAAGGCAGAGCTATAGTCAATGAAGAGCATCCTCGCGTAGGTGCCCTGTCTTCCCAGGTGGGTCAGACAGTGTGAAGAGCCACAGAGATGGCATCCTCTGTGGATCTATTTGCCCTGTATGCAAATTGATGAGTGTCCAGTGAGGCAGGGATGCTGGATTTGATGTGTTAGAGGACCAGCACTTCATTGGTATTGGAGTTAAGGCAACCGGACGGTAGTTCTTTTGCTAGAAACATAGAAAATAGGTGCAGGAGGAGACCATTCGGCCCTTTGAGCCAGCACCACCATTCATTGTGATCATGGCTGATCGTCCCCAATCAATAACCTGTGTTGTAAAGAATGCTGATATGAAATATGAAATATACGGTTGCCTATCCAATATAGTCCTTGTGCAACCTGCCAATTGGATGGTGAATTTAAGTTACCTGCATCGTGTTCATATGTGTGTAAATCTGGCTCTGATAATAGCCAGTGCTACCCCATCCATTGACCTCACCGCACGTCACTGTATTGTATAGCAGAGGGATCTAGGAGCGCAGGTGCACTGTTCCTTGAAGGTGGAGAATGATGATTTGGATAATGGGATGGAAGACTTTTGTGGCCGTTTGCAGATGATGCTCAGATAGGTGGAAGGGCAGGCAGTTTAGAGGAAGCAGGGACTCTGCAGAAGGACTTGGACAGGTTGGGAGAGTGGGCAGATGAATGGTAGGTGGAATAGAGTGGAGCAAAGAATATAGTGGAGTCGTGCATTTTAGTTATAAAAATAAAGGGATAGATTATTTTCTTTTTTTGTGAAGTTTTTTTATGAATTAGAAGCATTTACATAATTTTAAAAAAAGATACGTTTTCATTGTTGACATAATAAAAATCATTTTGTTCTTTGTAGCTATGCATAATCAGTATTATTTATGTTAATCCTTGCTTAATAATTGTGCTTCTATATATTTTTTTCCATTTTTTATTAAGATAGAAAATAGTGGAAAAAGATTTTAAAAATAAATATATATATATATCAAGTTAGGAAAGAATGGAATGTTCTACAGATTTTAGATCGTTGGAGATATATCCGCGTTTTATGAAATGTACTACTTCATCTATTCGATTCTGGTTTCAGTCGGGTTCTCGTGCCGAACCGGTTTGCCCCTTCAAATTATTTTCTAAATGGGGAGAGAATTCAGAAATCGGAGGAGCGAAGAGACTTGGAGAGTTGGGGCAGGATTTCCAAAAATATATCATCTGTAAGTCGAAACGGAAGTAAAGAAAGCAAACTCAATTTATATCACGAGGGCCTGTATAAAAAAAACAGGGATGTAATGGTGAGGATCTATAAGGAGCTGGGCAGGCCGCATTTGTAATATAGTGAGCAATTTTGGGTCCCATATCTGCAGAAGGATGTGCTGGCTCTGGGGAGGGTCCAGAGGATGATTACAAGAACGATCCCAGGAATGAGTGGGTTAATGTACGATGAGTATTTGACCACACTGGGCCTGTACTGGCTGGAGTATAGGGGGGGAACCTCATTGAAACTTACCGAATAGTGAAAGGCCTGGATGGAGTGGATGTGGAGAGGATGTTTCCACTGGTGGGAGAGTCTAGGACTAGAGGCCACAGCCTCAGAATTAAAGGACATTATTTTAGGAAGGAGATGAGGAGGAATTTCTTTGCCAGAGGGTGGTGAATCTGTGGGATTCATTGCCACCGAAGACGGTGAAGGCAGAGATAGAAAATATTCTTGATTAGTACGGGTGTCAGGGGTGTTATGGGGAGAAGTCAGGAGAAGGGGTTAGGTGGGAGAGATAGGTCAGCCATGTTTAAATGACAGAGTAGGAATGAGGAGTTTGTGGTGGACTTTAGGAGGAGAAGAACACCCCTGTCCCCTGTCTCCATCAATGGTGTGGATGTGCAGTTTACCAGGGAATACAAATACCTTGGAGTGTACCTGGACAGTAAACTGGACTTGTCCAGGAATGCTGAGGCCCTGTAGAAGGGACAGAGCTGGCTGTACTTTGCGAGATGGCTCAGCTCCTTCGAACTCTGCAGTACGATTCTGTAGATGTTCTACCAATCGGTGGTCCCAGTGACACCAACGGGTCGATGGTTGAAAGGGTCAAGAGCTTCAAATTTCTGGGCGTGCACATCTGTGAAGATCTTTCCTGGTCTGAGAACACAGATGCAATTATTAAGAAAGCTCATCAGCGCCTCCACTTCCTGAGAAGATTACGGAGAGTTGGTCTGTCAAGGAGGACTCTCTCTAACTTCTACAGGTGCACAGTAGAGAGCTTGCTGACCGGTTGCATCGTGGCTTGGTTCGGCAACTTGAGTGCCCTGGAGACGAAAAGACTACAAAAAGTAGTAAACACTGCCCAGTCCATCATCGGCTCTGACCTTCCTTCCATCGAGGGGATTTATCACAGTCCCTGCCTCAAAAAGGCTGGCAGCATCATCAAGGACCCACACCACCCTGGCCACACACTCATCTCCCTGCTACCTTCAGGTAGAAGGTTCAGGAGCCTGAAGACTGCAACCGGGTTGTTGCTTAGGAATTGTTGTTTAGGAATAGCTGCTTCCCCACAGCCATCAGGCTATTAAACCTGACTCGGAACTCTGAACATTAATATCCCTCCATCTGTTATTTGCACTTTATTAATTTATTAATTCATGGGTGTATTTATGTATAGAATTATAGTCAATGCCTTCTATGTTCTGTTGTGCTATGCAAAGAAAGATTTTCATTGTCCTGTCAGGGTCATATGACAATAAACTCTTTTGACTTTGACTTGACTTTGACTTTTTTTTTATCTTCTTTGCTGCCGTGTGCTGGGGCAGCAGGGGGCGAAGGCTGCGGACGCCAATAGGATTAATAAACTCATCAGGAAGGCTGGCTCCGCCTTGGGATGGAGTTGGATTCATGGGAGGTTGGTCTTGGAGGGGGAGGATGCTCCTCAAACTGCGGAGCATCCCGGACAATACATCTCACCCCCTCCCCTCCGTGACACACTGGTCAACCTGAGGAGCACTTTCAGCAACAGACTGGTTCCACCGAGATGCAGCACAGAACGTCACAGGAGAATCTTCTTCCTCATGTGGCTATCAAACTGCAACTCTTCCCCCTTCTGCCGTGAGACTGAGACTGAGACTGAGACTGAGACTGATCTTCCCCTCCCCTCCGCAATCTTTGCAAATCGCGAATCCTTTCCACTGGTCACTTTAATTTCACGTTTCATGTATTTTGTGTTTTTTATGACTGTTTGTGGGTCAATTTCCCTCCCAGGATAAATAAAGATCTGTCGTATCGTCTTGCTCTCTGCTGCATCTCTAAACTAAACTTGACTGAACCTCCTACGCCTGCACATCCATCCTCAGATACGGGGCACACAACTACTCACAATGCTTTAATTGCACGTTCTCCATTCACGAACTCAATCATCCAGATATATAAAGATATTCTTACAGTATAAGAATATAATATAAGGGAAAAAAAAACTATATTACAATTGAAAAGGCAGACTCTTTATTTTGTGGACAACACTCCCACCCGGTGGTGTTTCGCCGCAATTACATGTTCTATTCTTTTGTGGGCAACACTCCCACCCGGTGGTGTCCCGCCCCAATTACATGTCCTATTATTTTGTGGGCAACACTCCCACCCGGTGGTGTTTCGCCGCAATTACATGTTCTATTATTTTGTGGGCAACACTCCCACCCGGTGGTGTTCCGCCGCAATTACATGTTCTATTGTACACAAAAGGCTGGAGAAACTGAGCTGGCTTGGTTCGGCAACTTGAGCGCCCTGGAGAGGAAAAGACTTCAAAATGTAGTAAACACTGCCCAGTCCATCATCGGCTCTGACCTTCCTTCCATCGAGGGGATTTATCGCAGTCGCAGCCTCAAAAAGGCTGGCAGCATCATTAAGGACCCACACCACCCTAGCCACACACTCATCTCCCCAGCAGCATCTAAGGAGCGAAGGAGATAGGCGACGTTTACACAAAAGACTGGAGAAACTCAGCGGGTGCAGCAGCATCTAAGGAGTGAAGGAGATAGGCGACGTTTCGGGTTGAGACCCTTCTTCAGACTGGTTCTTACACGTTCTATTATTTACTTACATGTATAGAACTTATATGTTCTATTATTGTGTGGACAACATTCCCACCCGGTGGTGTTCTGCGGCAATTACATGTTCTATTATATTGTGGACAACACTCCCACCCAGTGGTGTTTCGCCGCAATTACATGTTCTATTATTTTGTGAGCAACACTCCCACCCGGTGGTGTCCTGCCGCAATGACAGGTCCTGTGACGTTGTCGTCACTTTTACATTCGTTCCACATCTGTATTTACAGACATCAGGATATTTGATGAATAAAAAATGTTTTTTTAAATCTAAATTTAGTATTTTTGTGGATAAGCAGGCGGTTATTTGTTGTGATGACAAGCCTTCATGAATTGTGGACCCAGAGAGGTGAAAATATGAGTTCATAATTTCTAGGAGTGGATTCGTGATTGGTACGGGTGTCAGGGATTATGGGGAGAAGGCAGGGGAATGGAGTTTAGAGGGAGAGATAGATCAGTCACGTTTGAAAGGTGGAGTAAACTCCATGGGTCGAAAAGCCTATGTCTTATGAACATGAACAGCGGTCACAGTTTAAGAATAAGGGGTAGGCAATTTAGGACTGAGATGAGGAAAAGCTTTTTCACCCACCGTTATGAGTCTGTGGAATTCTCTGCCACAGAAAGCAGTGGAAACCAATTCACTGGATGTTTTCAAGAGTTAGATTTAGCTCTTTGGGCCTACGGGATCAAGCGATATGGGGAGAAAGCAGAAACGGGGTACAGATTTTGGATGATCAGCCGTGATCATATTGAATGGTGGTGCTGTTTCAAAGGGCCAAATTGCCAACTTCCACACCCATTTTCTATTGTTCTATGAATTAAAGTTTTTTGGATAAAATACGGGGGACCTGTTATTGCAGCGGGACACCACTGGGTGGGATTGTTGTCCACAAAATAACAGGACGTAATTGCTGTGGGCCGTTACTGGTTGGGAGGACTGCCATAAGGCGAGAGAGTGCAGTTGATGGCAAGACCCTGAACAGCATCGATGTAGAGAGGGACCTTGGTGTTCAAGTCCATAACTCCCTGAAAGATGCTCTTGCCCCTTTGCATATGTTTTGAATAAACTTATGCTTAATATGTTGAATATGGAAATACCTTATTAAGTTATAGAGTTATACTGTGTGGAAACAGGCCCTATGGCCCAATTGTGCACAACAGCCAACATGCCCAACTTCACTTGTCTCACATGCCTGCGTATGGCCCATATCCCTCCAACCCATTCTTATCCATGTACGTGTCTAACTGTTTCTAAAAATGAGTCCATGCCTCAACTACCTCCTCTGGCAGCTCGTTCCATACACCCACCATCCTCTGTGTGGAAAGGTTGCACTCAGATTCCTATTAAATCTTTTTCCCATTCACCTTGAACCTAGGTCCTCTATTCCCCTACTATGGGCAAGATGCTCTGTGCGTCTACCCGATCTCTCATGATTTTATATACCTCATCCTCCTGTGCTCCAAGGAATAGAGACCTAGCCTAGAATCCTAGAGACCATGTTATAGGAAAGATATTGGCAAGCGAAAGGGTTCAGAGAAGACTTACGAGGATGTTGCCAGGACTCGAGGGTCTGAGCTATAGAGAGGTACAGCCTTTGTTTTTTTCCAGCTTGCGGAGACGGCATGCTGAAATCTTCTCGACTGGGCAACGACCTTCCAGTTTCACTATCGCTGTAGCTTCATCAGGAAAAGAGATCTACTTCTAGCCGGTAAGGAGTTTTAAAGGGTAGGTTGATGTCCCTCCCTTTCTGGGTGTCGCCCTCCCGTGTGCTGGGGCCTAAGGACTTTGATTGGGGCTGCTGATGTCACACCTGCTCTTTGTTTAGACCGGTCCGTCCACTTCTTTTTTTCTTGAGTTACTTGTGTTTCTGGCATCTCTGCTGATCAACTAATGTCCCAGGACCTCTTGTCCACTATCATGTTCTGCAAATCTTTTTGTTGTGAATGTGCTCTGCAAACTCTAGTCTGTGTTGAGCCAGATTCCATTATGGGTGGGGGTGGGAGTGGGTATCATGTTGTGAGTGTGGTTGGTCCCTACGTTCAAAGGGGACTTTGATGCTAATTGGGTAGTCTGTTTGCGAGGGTTTAAGATCCTCTTTGGGGATCTTTTGAGTTGTCTTGGGACGTGTTTTGGGTTGTCTGGGGGTGTTTTTTGGATTGTTTGAGGTGATCAAGTGAGTCTGATGTCAGGGTTAGGTTCTATGGGGGGTGGGGAAATAGTGATCCCCACTGGGTTGGAGGTTGTATGGTGCGTATCGAGGGGCGAGAGCTTGAGGTCCTGTTTGGGGGTCTTTTAAGTTTTTTGGGGAGATTTGTTGGGTTGTTTAGGGTGATTTTTGTGTTGATTGGCATGCTCAAGTGAGTCTGCTGTTAGGGTTCGGCTTTGTGGGGAGGGTTAGGGTTAGGGGTTGGGTTAGGGTTAGGGTTTTGTCGGACAGTGGGACAAAATGCCTTCTGGTGCTCATTGATCTCCCCCTGGAGATTCCTTTTCACTATGTACTGTAACTTGGTTCTGGCCAACGGTCTCATCACCCTTGTCCAAATCTATTTGCCTTACACTTGCCCTTCCGCAGATCTGTAGAAGTCAGTCGGGATCCACCCTAGGTTTGAGTTTATGCTGGATTAAGGTAATTGGGCTCTTTCGTCTGTAACACTTCAATCCATAATCTCTCTCTTCTCGTCCGTCGCCCTGTTGACCAATTTATGTTTGTTTCTAGGCCCATGATCTCAAGGGGCTGGATCCCGTGTTGCTGGAAGTGTCTGCTAATGGGTATGGACTGGTCTCCCCTTGTGATGTTGCTGAGGTGTCCTGTCAGTCTGACTCTGATGCTGTTACCTGCTTCGCCTATGTATAGTAAGTTACACCCCTTACATTTACTTGCATACTCCACATTCTTTTGCTCAGAGGTTATCCTATCTGGCATCTCTTCCCTGTCACGCTGTTCTCTATGTTTTCGGCTATTACCAAGTGGGTGCAGGCCCTACACCGTTTTTGCTCACTGTTTGAGCTTGTGTGTAGACTTGTACTGACCAGGATGTCCCTCAGATTTTTAGCCCTCTTAAATGCTGACATTACTTTTATATCTCTGCAGTGTGACAAATTCCCTTTGGAATTGTTCAAAATGGCCTTTGACAATTTTGTGGGCCTGGACAGCCAAGTTACTGTATACTGTTATTAGTAGCAAGTTCAGTGTCAAACTCAGCCTCGGTGTGGGCCCTTGTATGCTGTTTAGAAAATCTGACTTAATGTGTCTTAATTTCCGTTTGCAGTACCCCCTCTGTCTAAGGGCAATGAAGAGGGTGCTTGTGGCCTGGTTGAAATCCTCCTCCCTGGTACATATAGGGAATGAACATATAAGGGATGAACTGCAGATGTTGGTTTACACCAAAGTTGGCCACAAAATGCTGCACCAACTCAGCGGGACAGGCAGCATCTCTTGATAGGTGATGGTTATGGTTATGGCTGAGACACTTCTTCAAATTTACTTGATTTCTTGAATTTGGAGATTCAATGTTCCTTCACGCATAATGGATGTTTCTCAGCGAAACGGTCCAAGGGAGGAATCGCCATGACCCATAACATGTACAATTGTGCGGTTTAAACTGGGTTGCTGAAGCCGGAGCAAAAGCTCCACGAGCCCAGCCGCACAGCAGGAAGTCATGGTACAACGTTATGAAACATCAGTTAATCCATATTTTATTGCAATCTGCGAATCATCAGAACTTGCAGCAAATTGCACCAGGATGCTGCATGAAATGGTGTCTTCATTCTGCGAGGATAATGCTCATGCTATTTAAACTGGAGGGGAATGAGTGTGGTTTCTGTTTGAGGGTCACAAAATGACGAGAACCGTAGCCAGACTAGATACGTGAGAAACGTATCGCTTTAGCACAGGTGTCCATATTCGGAAATCATGTGAAGAGGATGATGGCATATGACCAAGAGTTATACCACACACTTTGAGCTTCACGTATAGAACACATTGCCCAATTTGGTGATGGATGCAGCATTCTTGGTGCTTTGAAATCTATATAATTAAAAGTTTCATCTTGACCACTTCCTGTCTGCGCTGTTTGGTGATTTTAGAAATCAAACCCTGTATCGCTGTGATTTTTGGCCATCTTACTCACAGACCGCCTCCGGCGAGCAGGCCCCGAGGATTTTTCCCATCAATGAAAAATAAAAAAGTTATGAGTGTTTAAAAAACCTTGAGATCCTCTTGCCTGTCAATCACCGTGATGAATTCACCGCCCCTTCTGGGGGCGGGGGGGGGGGGGGGGGGGAGGAGGGGAAGGACTATAAAACCCCAGATGCCTGGACGTGACTCAGTCAATTTGCAACATCATGAGGGAGAGGCCACGACTCTCATTCTGCTGTGAGTCTATAGGACACTGTGAGTCTACTGAACTGTGAGTCTGCCCTTTATGTACTTTATGTGGTTATGTGGATTGTGTGGTTATGTGCTTTATGTGGTTAACCCTTTATGTGCTTCCAATAAATGATTTATTAGCCCTTCATGACAATGCCATGAGTTGTCTGGCCTGCTGCCCTGCCTGTGCTTGAAACTGTAATGCTTTATTAGGTCCGACTGTGTTCGGAAGGAATAAATGCTTTATTATGACCGTATATATATGAGCACATGACAAATAATGACAAATAAGGCTACTATCGGAGTAATGGAAAATTGAGACTTGCAGATAGCTTTATGACCGTGAGCAGAATGTCCTGGTTCTGTGTGTCTTGTATCTGTCACTTTGTCTCCAAATTAGCTCACAAGACTATCTTTGTTGATCAGAGACATAGGTGTTTTGCGTCGCGAGAAACTGTTGTGATTTTGATTCATAATTTCTGCTGAAATACATTTCTTCCATTGAGGAAAAACGTCGCATGCGAGGTTAACTGGAGGCAGTCCCGGGATTGTCAATAAAGTTGGGAAAGGGGAGTTGGTACCAATGTACGTTTGGAACATGTACTATTCGGCGTGAAGCACAAAAACGCAAGCATAGATGGAGCCCATGCGAGCGCACACGGCTCCACCTTCCACTTGGAGAAAGTGAATGGAGTCCAAAGATAAGCTGTCGAGGGCGAGGACGGCCACCAGGCAGGGAAGAATGCTAGTAGGGGAACTTTGATTTGGTCCTCATTCATTGGAGGATGTAGGTGTTCGGGACCTAAGGTCCATGGCAAATAGGGCTTAGAGCAAGAGTTCCCAATCTGGGGTAAATTTACATTCAGGGGTCAATTTTGCCTTCCAAGGGGGTAAATTTGTTGATTTTGGATGTGTAAATTTTTTTTTCATTGACTGACTGTGTTTGGTTCTAGCGTACCCGTATCTGCTCAAAATTAGTTGTACATAAATAAATGAAATAACATTGTTATGTGCTATTAAAGTTGCAGGGGTAAACGGGACGGAAAGGGTTGGGAAGCCCTGGCCTAGATATTGAAAGTATCGAAGCGTTGGTGGGCCTTTTAGGTGTCTCGCATGCATACGAAAGGGACTACAGAAGGGGAGATTAGAGACAATGAAGGTGCGTGGGGATGAGTGCAGCGAGGCCGAGCCGGCAAGCGTAATAGATCTGTCAGGAGAGTTCTGTTTGTGGATTTTGGGGAGGAGATAGAACAGGGTAGTGCGGGGCTGGAGGAACGGTTGAGGGAAGATCGGCAGAGGTAATGAGGTCAGAATCGGTTTAGTCGATTAGGGCATGTTGATCGGCTGCGGGTCACGGTAAAGGGGCTATGCCCCTGTCCCACTTACGAAACCTGAACGGAAACCTCTGGTAACTTTGCGCCCCACCCAAGGTTTCCACGACGTTCCCGGAGGTTTTGTCACTCTCCCTAATGGTCGAAAGTGGTTCCCGCGTAGTCGAGGCTTCTTCTATGTTCCTGCGACTATTTCAACAAAATCAAAACCAGCCTCGACTAAAAATATGTTGCCGTTTGGTCGAAGCCAGTGGAGGGGGGTCGCTATTTACTTACAGGCAGTCGAAGGCAATCTCCTTTGATGACCGGCCATTTTGATTGGCTCATTGGAGTTTTCAGCAAAGATCCTATAGGATCTTTGTCTTCAGGACCTAGGAGATCCGCCGGTAGGTAAAATGCCCACTAACTTTATTCAACTTCTTAAAACTGTCTCCGCTCCATCTCCACCCCCTTCTCTCCCCTTCTCCCCTCTTCTCTCTCCCCTTCTCTCCCCCTTGTCTCTCCCCTTCTCTGTCCTTCTCACCCCTTCTTCGGGACTGTGACCGCACAGACCGCACAGAAAGGCAAAGATTAAGTCTGTAGGGTATTCCTGGGATGGTCAGTGCCTTCTGAAATGCCAGGCCAAGCATGAAATCGACAGCCGCCTCTCGGGGGCAACGATGAACTGCGGGTGAAGTCTGAGATCGCCGCGCCTCCTCCTTCGAGACCAGGAGTGAGCTTCCATGACAAACCACCAAATGTACCCAAAACACCTCACACGCGCACTGCCGACGAGGTAGGTGGGCCTGGATCATCGCCTCACTATAAATAAACTATTTTGCGTGAGTTCACCCAACTGCGAATGTTGGAGTAGTCATTTGGACCAACTGCTTGTGAAGGGAATGCCCAATTCTTGCGCAGTTAACTTATTTCTGAGTTGCCACCAAGCGCCGTATGGTGCAAATAGGTGTGTGTGTGTGTGTGTGTGTGTGTGTTTGAGGATTCGTTCTTGATCACATCTAAGGGTGGGCCGACAACCATTGTCTCCTCCCCAGAGAGAAGGGCGACCACAGCAGTGATGAGGTTACGTCACCTGTGTCCATTCTTTCATTCTTCTGATGTATACAAATGCTCATTATCCTCATCCATATAGATACTCATTATTCTCATTTGGACGCGAATATTTTCAGTACCCTTCGAGAACCCAGTTCACATCACCATTCCACCCACCCATCGGACACGCAGCGACGTGGAGACAGTTATCGGAAGTCATTAGAATCTTTTATTTCTCGCCACTACGAACAATATGTTTCCTGTGTGATTCACGCACACGGTTGTGTGACAGCGCGCTATTATGACGTGACTTACAATATCTAGTATTGCTAGATTTAGATTATATTCATGTGCACGCTTGGTTGTATATGACAACTACTGAGTGATTTAACTTGCACAGCCGAATATCGCCTGAAAGCGTCGGTTTAAATTGCGTCCATCTGTTCAGTATTCGGCTATATTGGTAAATAGATTGGGAATACTAATGTTTCAATGATATGATTAATTTCACAATGAAATTCCCGAAGTATTTAACTACGTTCTTCAGTTCCTCTCGGAACTTTCTTTGGGTTAGGACATAAATACACGTATTGGTGCAGGTACTCAGAATCTGGAGCATGAACGAAATTGTCGGAAGATCACTGTCCGCGAGGTACTCAGGGCCCAAAGCGCGCTCAGACACAACATATACAATCACTGTGCTCCACAACGCAATGAAACTGCCAGATATGCTGAAGAGTAAAACTATGGATTTCCTCCGGTTGTCCATCTCCGGGTCTTTACCATTCTCTCCACCGTTGCGGCCCCGGAGCAATCTGCGGATTTTACCAGAAACTAGAATGTATCTGGCCGTCAGTGAATTGACCAACAAAAACAAAACGAACGGGAGACAAGGAGATACGGTAAAGTACAAGAACACAATCGAAGTCCATGAAGGTGAAGTTATGAATGACTGTTTCCAGGTACACCCCCGGGGTTTATTATCGATAATATATGCCGATTCAAATGTAAAATACCACGGTACGTTTATTAAACAGCTCAGAGCAATTACCGTTCCGATAACAACACTCGCTGTTCGCTCGGTGCAATATTTTATTTTCTGCTTTTGACAACAAATGGCCACAAACCGATCAAAGGTGAAACCCACGGTGAGCCAGATGGAGATTGTTGTGGCTGCGTTGGCCAGGGTCCAGTTGAGGGAGCACACAGGGGTGATGGTGAAGAACGACAGCGGAAAATACATTTCAACAATGGACCTTAGTATGACATCAGTGGTGAGGACCATGAGGTCGGCTGCTGCCATTCCCACCAGGTAGCGAGTGATGCATTTGGAGAGACAGCACTTTCCCCGGGACAGGATCACAATCGTCACCACGTTAGCTGCGAAAGAACGAAGGAAGGATGATACAGTATGTGGCGTACACAAAGAATATCCTGAACGGAAAGGATTTCCGAGTGACATTTACTACTGAGTTTCAAGAGTAAATGAAATTGCAAGTTTAGACAACGAAAAGATAGGCGGCAAACGCAGCTCATGGGATCCGGCTTGGATCCGCTCCTCTGACCCTGACTGTCCGCCGTTTCCCGCGCGAGCTGATGCTTTCTCTCGTGGCTCCAGTTTCCCTACCCAATCGAAAGATCATTCCGTATGTTAGATGGGTGCTCTAATTTACTTCGCAATGCGGATGACAAGTGTGCCGGTGGCAGTGTATGGATCAGTGTGGGGGAATAACCTGCAGGGTTAAAGTTAATCAGAAGGTAGCCGAGAGGCTGACGGTGTTCCTCTTTGGGAATGGCAAACCTAGATAGACCGTATGTCTTTCTTACCGAAAGATAAATGTCGTTATTGGAGCACAATGCATAGAGAGAGGTAGAGTCATTCCGCGTGTAAACAGGCTCTTCGGCCCAGCTTACCCATCGACTCTTGTTCCAACTGCGCATGTTTGGCCCAGATCTTTCTAACCCCTTCCTGTCCACGTACCAATCTAATACGCACAACAAACGCAGTTTGTGAAGACCAGAGCGTGTAACTGGGGCAATAACAGTGCAATTTGAAATAGTTCCACAACTTCCAGTCCAGCAAAGGTTCGACTAATTTAAAAGCAATATTCAATATTCGGCAAAGATCATCCTTGCTGGGAGCCTACCCTATGACCAAGGCATACTCAGGTCTACCCGACTTACTAGAGAATGGAAAGACTTAGGAAGTTCTTGGTAGGGGGGAAGAGAACGTTGTCGCTGATGTCTACCAAGTGCAGAAGATTGGAAAATCTCATTGGAGACGGTCATGGTATGGTTATGAATATCTGTAACGGGACTTCTCCGATCAACCAGTTGCAAGTACAGTAATAGTGTATTCGTAGAAAACTTCTCACATGTGTGGACTATTTGGCTCATTGTGTCTGTGCCGAGCAAATCGGGCTGTGCAACGTGAGTGTATACAATTCTGGATCTATGCTTTCAATGACACGTCCGAGGGTTTACATACAAGTTAAGTCTTTCCTTTTCTAGACTTTCATGCAGACAGTTCTGGACCGTTACAAATCGACGTTTGAATCAATTTATTGTTACCATCCACCTCCTCGCATCTTACTGGAAATGCCTGCTCACCGCCAAATAAACGGTTTCCCATTCAAATTGTCCCAACCATTCCTAATCGCCCCAACTGCTCTCAGGAGTGCAATGCAGCAGAGGGTGCAGTCTGCTGACAGAACTACATACAATGCTATAACTGGAACCCGACTGGTGATTTACGTGGAATCGCCAAACAGAATATCACAGCTCTGTGAAACGATGCAAAAATACCCGATTGTCCTGCCTTATTACCCCCTGGTCACCTTTGGTCACACAAGCTGGTTGGCAGAATAATTTACCAGGATGCGGCATGGACGTAGAAAAGTATAACATGCATGTCCTTCGGCTCACAAACTCAGGTGTCAATCGTCAAGCAAACATTTCCACGAATCATGCAGTATTAATTCAGGGACGTTAACACCAATTCACCTCAGACACTACTAGTGCTCCGCCAGCATAGGGCAACTTACAGCAGCGAATCACCTGCCAAACTGCACATGTTGGGTCGAGACAAGAAATCGGAGCAAAAGGATGAAACATGTGCGTTCACGAACAGAACGTGTGGATATCACAATGAACAGTGCAAGATTGAAGCTCGTTCGCTTGATCTGTGAGGCCGCAGAGCTACCAGCTATATTACTGTACCGATTATGGGAAATTAAAACCAGAACCAGACACTGAAGTCGGTCTTGACTTGTAAGAAACAAGTCGGGATTGCACACGCTTATACAAGAACCACAATTACCAAATCTCAGAATGGCTGCAAGTCAGCACCGCATATTCTCATTAAAACGAATATTAAATGACGAAATTGTAAACGTGCCAGTAAGTGAGTCGGGAAATCTAAGACGTGCAGAAGAATCAGCAACAATTCTCAGCTACCAATGAGTGGCCGCGGGGAACTGAACTGTGAACTCACAATCCTGCTGTGATATACATGTTACCACTCAGCATCCCATCCAATTGCCTTTCCTGCAGCTCGCGGCAGCCGTCAACCCCAGTCCCAGTGCCCTGCAGCTCAAAGACTATTCCCAAATGGATCACAACGTGTCTTTTGTCGCTGAGAATGATCACAGTCGGCCATCCTCACCGCACATTACGTTGCCAGCACCGTCACCACTCGGAGCGGCAACGGTTCAACAACGTCCCCGCAGTCAATTGGAGCTGGCAACGGCGGGGTTCCCCCTCACAGAGCAACACGTTTCGGGGAACAGAAACAGACCCGCGGCTGGGCCAGGATCCATGGCCACCCGGTGCAATATACAGATCTGATCTCAAGTTGGGACAAAACATGCATAAAATTTGAAATGTATTCGGTCCATCCAATAACACAGGGCCACCTCTTTTGACCACAGCCTGAAATGTAATTAACCCATAAATGAACGAATTCACGCAACTTCGCCAGATACAGAGGGAGAAGCTAAAGCGTTCCCATTCCTGAAAGCGGAGCATTACAACCGCAGGCCAGCGAGAAAGTCAAGAATAAATTGTGGATGTTGGAAATCTGGGATAAATCAGAAAATATTGTCAACAACTGGAAATGCTGAAATATCCTGGGCAGGTCCCATCCGACCAGACTGGACAAATTCAACCCAATGAACACCATCACCAAACAGTACAACCGCACACGCAGGGCCGGATTAAGCCCCATAGAGGCCCTAAGCACTTAAAAGATTTTAGTGCCCCCTTATATATATAATTCAAAATATAAATAATAATAAACCATAAAATACATTTTTATTTTTTAAAATGAAACAAAACTAACAGTAAGATGGAAAATCATGTTTATGTTTGTATACTTCCACTTTATTTATATTTGAAAAGTTTTCTCCTACCATTTCTGTGGTGCCCCACTTCCCTTGATGCCCTAAGCTTGTGCTTATTTTGCTTAATGGTTGGTCCAACCCTGCGCACACGGAACACAGAGCGGCATCCAGATTGTACAACGTCACACCGAGTGTACCAGGTTAGGGACACATCAGACAGAATCATATGTAGAATCATAAAACAGCGAAACAAGCTCAAAATCTCAGGTATAACAGGGATGAACACATTTAGTAGCTGTGAGCGACCACTCACCGGGGACACCAACAGCGGCCAGAATTGGATAGTAAGTCGACGTTATTTGATCAAGTAGTGAGACTCCCATGTTCTCGGTGATGTGACGACTCTTGTGTTGATACAACACACAGGATTGCTGCCAAAACAGTGATGGGATGCTCGCCGCATCTCTTATTATAGCAGAGAGAAATCCCCAGCGGCACCAATCTCCTGGCCATCAACGTTAGTTACACCCACTGAACAAACAGGTCACGCCAGCTGCTCCCAGTTTAGCACTGCTTTGGGAATTGCAGATTTAAAGTGACACGTCAAGAATGAGAAAGCAGTCTCTGGTTAACATGCTAGTGAACACTAGGTGAAGTGGACAGAGTCTATACCGAAATCGGGCAGGACTCACTGACCAACCCATTGCTTCGCCTTTCGGAGCAGATACGTTTCTGTCTCTGTCCTAGTCCAGCCACACCAGGGGTTGTGACTTATAATGACTGACACTGAATGGGCTCATTCTGGTGCAGCAACTGTGAACATGTGATATTGGGGGGATGGAGTTGCAACAATACGTGGGCTCGAATTATGATGTGTATTTTTAAATGCCACATCACATATTCTAACAGCTTCAGACTGCGTGGGAGGGACTGCTGCCACCCATACTGGGCCTGGTCTATTGTAACTGATTGAAATATACTTTATAGTAACATGTACCGAGGGTAACTATGTACAGTGAACTGCTTTGCTTTGCATACAACCTAGGCAGCAGGCCTGTCGCCACGTGCTTGGCGCACCAAGTCTCACCAAGGTGATTGTCCCTGGAGTACCCTTGTGAAACTGCCGAGGAACGGACATAAATGTGAGGCGACAACTCAGGGGCTAGAACAGCGCCACACAGCGACACACCCAGTCATGTCACACTGTGATCCTCCCACATTTCCGCGGCTCAGTGCAGCAGGCCAAACATCTGTCCCGGAGATAAGACCTGGGGGTGCCACGTAGACGGCCTTGTAGATTCATACATGCCACCCAGTTGCCAATGACACAGTGTGCGCGGCATTCCCCACTCCGTGAAACGTCAAATAACCTAGGGACGAGTTACGAGCAACATTGCTGCAAGTCCTCAGACCTAAATCAAGTTCCCAGGAAACTATAACCGACCATATTTGCCTTATGGCCGCCAGGGCAATGAAATGAAGGTGGATGAAACGAAAGATTGGGCGACTCAAGGACGCGGGATGCTCTGTCTCCCACCACAGTGGCCGCCAGTCCCACCAGCCACCGAGCGGTTCCAGCTCGAAAGGGAGGATCTGCGTGTCCGGGATACTGATATAGCGGCCAGCACCAGGGAGTCATGAACAGAACCTGGCTGTTCCCTGACCAATGCACGGTCACAGCTTCGGGTGTCATCGGCGACGCTCGCGGAGTGTCAACAGCTCATGCCTCGATACCGCTCGGCACTGAGACCATCCTGTCACTGAGTATCAGACACAGACTACCAGATCGATTAATGACGGGGCAACACGCTCGGAACTGGACCTCCATGATGTTCCATGGATTGTTCCACCATGATCGGCGCCCTTGACGATGGCCGGATCACGTGGATCACACCATCTTGTCGAAAGTCGCCACACCCATTAAGTGAATAATGATAAAACACTTGGGGATAAAAGAAAAATCTGAAAATCCGGGAATTTCCCACATTATGTCCATTACCGATATTGGCTGAGCGAAACACGCGAGCCCTCCAACAAATAATGAATGACTGCTGTGATTCCCAGCGACAAGGGACAACTTGTAGCTTTTTTCTGTTACCTTCCAGAGATCTTTCCACCACTTACGTCAGGTCATCCATTTAGATTCACTGAACCATGGGGAATTGACTGAGGGCACTGGTCAGATAGAGCACTGCGGATCAAGATGCGGTGACTCAGTCAGCCGCCAACCAGAATGCGATCTTCCTGAGAACCCACGTGATTCACACTTGAACACTGTGTGTTGCCACAAATTTCTTGTCCATCAAGAGCAGGGTAATCAGAACCTCGATCTTACCGGGCCGCACCATGTTCTCTATCAACGGGAGTGAAGCTGAACCAGTGACTCACAACTATGGTAGCCAGAGCTCAATTGGTCGGACAAAGAACTTCACGCGGCCTTCCATGACGGGGCACAGACTGAGAAACAGCTGAACTGCTTCCTCATAGGCCTGTAAAACACACGCAGCGCTCTGTATATACGCGCTCCCGTGTTACCCGCACCGGGCAGTGTCGATGCTGACCAACATAGAATTATCAACAGCTCAACGTTCACGTGACGGAAACGATCTTTTCTCCACCGTCCTTATACAAAAAGAGGGATGTATAGAAATCCACGCGTTTTTCTATATCTCATACCTTTATTACTAGACTAAGTGTGACCCGTTGGGTCCCAGCTACACATGGGAGGGCTGGTCCCCCAACGGAATATTCCACCTCTCCGCCAATTCGAATATTGCTGGCCAGTAGGGTGGGGGGGTTTTCTGGAGCGCTGGCATGGGTGTTTTGGGCTGAAGGGATTGGTTTCCAGAGAGCCAATATGGACATTGTGGGCCGAATAGATTCTTGGGCTGGTAGCTCAGTTACTGAGTGGCAATGTTACAAAATTTTGAGATTTTAAAAATCAAGTCTGCAATTTATCCCATCAGATAAAGCATAAAGAGAAGTTTAATTTGACACCTAATTCACTTTCATGTCTTCAGTATTAAAAAAGTTATGGCCATTCTCATTCTGGGAAATTAGCATCTTGTTCCCCATTGCCTTTCCATTGACTTAACTCGAAAGCTATGATCTAGAACAGTCAAAAGCCCATACCTTTCTTAAAAATTAAGAGAACTCAATGAAATTTTCAGTTATTATAGATTGAAGCATTCTGAAACAAATATGAAACAATCTTACTTGGATGACCTGAAATTAAAGCATATAATTAGTTAGTTATCTAATTGTAGCTAATTACAAAATTCAATTATTAGATCTAAACATCTATCCATTTCTTAAGAAAATATAAACTTTTTTAAATTGTCTGTGTCCAAATAACATTCACACAATAATCCACAATATAACATGATTTTTAAATCTCATTTTCATGAATTTATACGCCAAATGGAAGGAATTTAGTGTTTAATGCCTGTAAATTAATGGCCATTTAAATCAACTAGCGAGTGGGTTTATGGAATGCGGTGGATTGGAATGTTGCGGTTTGCGGCAAAGTCGGTATGAAAAATACAGCCGGTTCAAACATTTTTTTGTCCCCTTTTCACAACATGGAAATGTGATTAAAGCCTTCCTAAAAACCAAGTTTTAATGTAAAAATAAACTGTGCACTTTATTTTCTCTCCTACGTTAGGTCCGTTCTGCTGTCGGCGCTCACGGGTTTAGAAGATGATTTTTAAACTTCTCTAGTTAATAAATAATCTAGCGTAGTTTAAAAATGCCTTCATGAATGAAATGTCGGAGCGATTTCTCTTTAGCGACGAAATCGCCCGACATGGATCGACTTGGACTGTCTAGGGAAAAACGGCATTTTAAGCCTGCCCCCCTCTGAAAGGCGCCAAAGTCACGCACACGGGGAGCGGCAGAACTGCAGCGCTGCTTAAGGTAGGTATTGTAACATACCTATACTGAGGCCTGGAAGCTCAGTCACTGAGGTGTGGCAACTCAGTCATCGAGGCCAGGCAGCTCAGTCACTGAGGCCAGGCAGCTCAGTCACTGAGGCCAGGCAGCTCAGTTACACAGGATAGGCAACTCAGGCACTCAGTCCTGGCAGCTCAGTCACTCAGGCATGGTAGCTCAGTCACTCAGGCATGGCAGGCTGGCAACTCAGTAACTCAGGCCTGGCGGGCTGGTAGCTGAGAAACTGCCAGAAATTCTGCCGAAACCAGGTGACAGACTCTGAGACAGAAGGGGGAGAGGATGGACACTCCATTTTAGACATTTTCATCTTTTTCTAGAGATCTCACCAATGAAGGAGGAAAGTATATCCTTCCGTGGCTTTCTGTAGCGCTAGCATGGGTGTTGTGCACTGAAGGGACTGGTTTCTAGAGGGCTAGTATGGACATTGTGGACTGAATGGATTCTTAGACTTGCAGGTCAGTGAGTCATGGCTGTGGGCTGGCAGTTCATTAAGTCATGGCTGGTGGGCTGGCACTTCCATCACGAAAAGCTGCCAGGCTGGCAGTCCAGTCACTCACAGCTGGTGTGTTGGCAGTTCACTCAGTCGCCCCTCCTCCCTTCGCCCCCCACTCTGCTCCTTGCCACCCCCCAGTCCACCTCCCCTTAACCTCTGCCCCATGCACTCTTAGTGGCTCTCCAACAGCACAGCCATTCCTGCCATTTGGGTTCCCATTGTGATGAAAAACACGCAGACATGGGAAGTGGAAATAGGATTTATTAACGTTTAAAATGTGAATTAAAATATAACAACGTTAAATGTTAAATATTAGATTTAAAGATGTTATGTTAAAGATGAGATTATTTCTTGTTGTATCTCTTGTTGTGTTTTGCTGCTCGCTGCCTCTTGATTTTTCTTTGCTGCTGATAAAAATAAGACAATATTGATCGAAATGAGGTCAGCAATGAACACGGGATCAAAATAGCTGTTATAAATTGCCGCAGTATAAGAGGAAAATGTGCTGTGATCAATTCAGTTATTGAAGCTGAAACTCCTGATATTCTTATTGGGTCTGAATCTTGGCTGGACCCATCAATCAAATCTGCTGAGATTTTCCCTCCTCACCTCCAAATTTTTAGAAAGGACAGAAACAAGCATGGAGCCGGTGTCGGTTAACAATAGCATTCCCTGCTTTGAAAGAACAGACTTGGTCAGCGACTCTGAGCAAATCTGGTGTCAGGCTACTCTTGGGGGTCAGTCGTTACAGATCGGAAGCTTTTACCGACCTCCTGACACGAAAACGGAGCCTCTTTTAGATCTTGGATCGAACATCTCCAAAATTAATGCCTCTGCGCGCTCACCACTCATCATCCTGGGGGGCGATTTCAATGTCCCGGGTGTAGATTGGTCAGATGGCATACAAAGCGAACCAAAAGGGGCTCTCCCGGAAGCCCTAGTTGACTTTACTCTGGAAAATCACCTGTCCCAAAAAGTCTCTTTCCCTACCAGGCGTGATGAGACAAGTGGCACCGAAAATACTTTAGATTTACTGTTGACTTCACACCCAGATTTAATCTCGGAAGTTAATCATGTGCAGGAATTAGTGATCATTATATTATCCAAGCAAAATTGCGCTTAAAGTTTAAAGTCCCATCAAAACCACCGCGAAAAATTTCCCTCTGGAAAAAAGTGAAGAGCGAGGAATTTAAAGGCTTAGCTAAAAAATACTGGCAAAAGATTTCTTCAACCTGCAGCCAGATAAAAGATCCGTAGAAGACAGCTGGGTGTGGCTGAAAAACTCTTTAAATAATATTGTCACAAATCATGTTCCTCAAAAACTAA
This sequence comes from Raja brachyura, assembly GCA_963514005.1. The sequence goes on from CAUPSL010000397.1 coordinate 32,512, forward strand.
TCAAGGACGGTATGCGTCCTCCTCGGTTTTCGGCAAAACTGAAACGTCTCTGCAGTAAGAAAGAGAAGTTTGATATCCGTGCCAAAAAAAGGGGGTACAAAATTGGACTGGGACAATTTTACTAGTGTGCGAAAGCAAGTCGATCGTGCAATTAGGAGTGCTCATAGACAACATGTTTCCTCTATTCTTGTGGGAGAACAACCCAAGGCTTTTTGGAGATATGTGAAATCCAGACGGACAGAAAACACTGGTGTCCAGATGCTAAAAGTGAACTGCCTGATCACTGAGGACCAGGCAAAAGCAGAAGCTCTTGCGAACCAATTCCAACGCGTTTTCACCCGGGAAGATGTGGAGCCTTCATCATTTCCAGTCATTCCGCCCAGCCCATATGCTGATATGCCTGCTATTAAAATTGAGGTTGAAGGTGTCAAGAAGTTATTGCTCAACATTAATACCACAAAAGCAATTGGACCAGATCAGATACAAAATCAAGCCCTCAAGATCGCAGCCGAAGAACTGGCTCCAGTTTTACAGATCATTTTTCAACAATCGCTTGACGCGGGCGATGTACCGCTGGATTGGAGGAAGGCCAACATCACTCCTCTCTTTAAGAAGGGTTCAACCACCATCCCAGCGAATTATCATCCTGTACAATGTACTTATTCAAGTACATTGCACACTCACAATTGATTTGAGTTGAGTTGATCCACAGCAGAATGAGAGTCGTGGCCTCATATGTGGCACCATATGTGGTAGCGTCTTTTCTAAAATCAATGCACAGCGCAAACAGGAAGTGGTCAAGATGAGACTTTCAATTATATAGATGATAAGAAAGGAAGAGACTGGCACTCTGCTAATTGCAGTGGGCAGCCATTGACAAGTATAATATCAATTGTGTAATGATGGTACAAACTGCAACTGGGCTATGGAGAGATGGACCTTCTGATAGCCGCAGCAGAGCACCGGTGCACGGAAATGTAGGGGCCATCAACACGACCAAATGATTTGCACAGGCAATGGTTGCCATAGACCAAGGAAAAACTAGCGCAACCACTCCGTGTAAGTCCACTACAATGTACAACAGCTCGAAACTTTAAGGAAAGGGTGTACAGTGTCGGAATCTCACCACATACTGTACAAAAGTCGCGTATTAAATAAGTATCTTGGTCGGAAATAAGTATTCTGTCCTCTACACAAAAATACTCTGAACACCAAGGTGGTATACGAAGAATATTCTTGGAAAATCTGAGCAGACAATCTCAGGTGAGGTGCAGCCTCAGATAAGTCATAAGTGATAGTAGAATTAGACATTTCGGCCCATTCACACATGGATGATCTATCTGTCCATCCTAACCCAATTCTCCTGCCTTTTCTCCTTACCCTCTGACACCTGTATTTATCAAAAACCTATCTTTCTCTGCCTTAAAAATATCCACTGACTTGGCCTCCACAGCCTTCCAGGGCAAATAATTCGACAGATTCACCACCATCTGATGAAATAAATTTATCCTCCTCCCCTTCCAAAAAGAATGTCCATTAATTCTGAGGCTACGACCTCTGGTCCTCGACTCTCACACTCACGTTAGTGAAAACATCCTCTCCACACACACTCTATCCAATATTTCACTATTCCTTATGTTTCAATGAGGTCACCCCTTATTCTTCTAAACTCCAACGAGTACAGGCCCAGTGCCGACAAACGCTAATCATAGGTCAACCTACATATTCCTGGAATCATTCTTGCAAACTTCCCCTGTCCAGAGTCAGCACGTCCATCCTCAGATATCGCACGTAAAGCTTCTCATAATATTCCAAAGGCCTTACCAGCGCATTATGGAACCTCAGCAATCCATCCCTCTTTGTGTATACAATCCCTCTTGAAATAAATGGTAGCATTGAATTTGCTTTCTTTACTACTGATTCTACTTGCTGATGAACCTTTGGGGAATCCGGCTCCAGCACTTCCTAGTCCATGAGCACCTCATATTTTGGGATTCTCTCCCCATTTAGAACATAGTCGATGCCTTTATCCCTACTACCAAAAATGCACGAGTTCGCACTTTGCTACAATATATTCCATCGGCCACTTGTCTGCCCACTCGCCCAACCTGCCCAAAATCCTTGTGCAGAGCCCCCGCTTTCTCTACACTACCTGCCGCTCTACCTAAGTCTGCAAACTGGGCTATAAAGCCTTCAATAGCCTCGTCTAAAATAATTAATATACAACGTGAAGAGTAGAGGCCGCAGCACCGACATTTGCGGAACTCCGCTAGTCACAGGGAGCCAACCAGAAAAAATCCTCTTTATTGGCATTCTTTGTCTTCTACCATCCAGACAACCCGCTATCCATGCTAGTATCTACCCTTTGATACCGTGGGCTCTCGTCTTCATTAGAAGCCTCACTTGTGGCATCTTACCAAAGGCTTTCTGAAAACCTAAGCAAGCAATATCAACCTAATCTCCTTTGTCGGTCCTACTATTTACTTCTTCAAAGAATGGCAGCAAATTTGTCAAGCAAGACCTCCCCTTCACAAAACCATCCTAACTTCAGCCTATTTTATCGCGAACGTCTAAGTTCTCCGTAACCTCATCTTTAATAATGGACACTTAAAATCTTATGAACCGACTTCTGGTGGCGTTACGGAGTAGGCAGACTCGCACCATTTAGCTCCGAAAATCCGAAAAAAAATGGGGGGAAAATCGGGACTTACCTGCTCAACAACGCTACCGACTGATTGCAGTAAGCCTGTGACATCATCAGGCCTGCGACGAAACCGACGGTATGTCTACCCAACATACTCCCCCCCCCCCAAACTGAGAAAAACCAGTAGGACTAAAGAAGTAGGCCCGACTGAAGCCTCGGCCTCAGGTTTAACAGCATCCCAAGAAGAAATCTCAAGGAAGAAAAAGGCAGACGTAGCAGAATTAAAAAGTTTCCTCGCTCTGGAAATCTCAAAAATAATGTCAGAATTAAGAAAAACTTAAACATGACTTCACAGATGAGTTGAAAACTTTTAAAAAAGAAATTAAAGAAGAAATTAAGAAATATATTGTTGCTATCCTGCAGGAACAACTGGATGCCTGGAAGCTGACCATGGAAGAAAATCTAATCTGTAATCGAATTAGTGGAAATCGCTGAAACAAGCTCTGAAACTACAAGCAAGCTTCTCTCCGAGAACAAGCGTTTATCGGATTTATTGCATAAAATAACCAAAAAATCCGTTGACTTGGAGGGACGACAAATGCCAGAATCTAAGAATTATTGGCGTCCGGGAAGGAAGAAAGGGGAACCGTCATCCCCGTGAATTTGCTGCAGATCTACCGAAGAAAGTTTAAAATCTGGATCCAGCACCTTTACTTGCTCGGGCACATAGAGCACTGAGACGCTGTCCAGGGGCGGAAGCCCCAGCAAGACAACTGATAGTGAAGGTGCAATATGACCATGTCTTGGATGACATGATGAAGAAAATCGTTCGCAGCAGATATCTTGAATTTGAAGGAGACAAGATCAGCATATTTCGAGACTACCCGGCGGAGGTTGCCAAGAAAAGAGCATTGTTTACAGACACAAGAAGAATACTTAAGAATATAAGGAACCTGAGATTATTATCAATTATAGTTAACTAGATTAGTTCAGAATTAGTTAAAAGGATGAACCATAAGTTGATTAAAATAGGAAATGGAGGTTTAATCCTTGTTATATGAAACTATTTAGACTAATCATGGACTAATATTTTTGTCATATGAAACTAATATTTTACATTGAGATTATCAACTATTCCATTCTTGGAATATAACTATAATTTCCCTACCCCCTGTATAATGTTTCTCTTTATTGAGTTTGAAATTTTTCCTTTATGGAAAGTATGGAGCTAGTAACATTTTTTTTAACCAAAAGCTACGGAGGTCCTTTGATGCCTAGCCACATTAGGGTGGCTATCACTAACTGCACTAATTATAGATGTAGTTTTTTTCTTTCTTTCACACTTTACTAATATAATAATCTATTATATTTTCTATTTTCAATATATTCGTTATTTTGAATGTAATTATAATTATTATTTAAGGAGATATGACCGAGAAGAAAACTTACAAGATCTGAAATTCACCTATCTGTGGTCGAGGTGTAAGGTATGGTTTAACGTGCTGAATCATCTGCTCCATTATAGACCACCCCAATCATAAGATGCAAGACGTAAAAGGGAAAACTGGGGAAAAGGAATTACATTCTGCAGTTGGAATTTTAAGGGAATTAATGAACCTATTAAAAGAGGCAAAGTATTAGCTCACTTAAAATTGTTTAAAACAGACATAATTTTCCACCAAGAGAGTCACCTTCAAAAGGAAGCGCAATATAGATTGAAAACAAAATGGATTGCTCAAACGTATCATTCCTCATTCACACATACATTTAGAGGGGTTGCAATTTTAATCCGTAAAGGTATACCTTTCAAACATATATCAACTATAGAAGGTACTGATGGTAGATATATCATAGTAGAAGGCGAATTATACTTTAAAAAAAGTGACTCTCCATAATATATATGGACCAAATATTGATACTCCACTGTTTTTCAAGAGAATACTTAATAACATTCCGGAATGCACAGAAAATAATTTAATAATTGGTGGCGACTTAAATTGTACACTAGATCCATATTTAGATAGATCATTAACTCAAAGAAAATCAAAATCTATGTCAAGTGAATTTTTTAACTCATATATAAATAATACCAATATTAAGGATGTTTGGAGAATTGAAAACCCATCCGGATGAGAATATTCATTTTACTCACCTGTGCATAAAACATATTCAAGGATAGACTATTTTTTAGTAGACTCTAAGCTAATTCCATTTACTTATAAGTCACAATATCGTAACATTATAATTTCGGATCATGCTCCATTAACGTTTATGATTAAACTAAACGGAATGGACAAGAAACAGACACAATGGAGACTTAATCCTCAAATCTTAAATTAACAGGTATGTTGTGAATATCTTGTAAAACAGATTAATATGTTTTTTGAGGTCAATGAGCAGCCTGAAATCTCTGCTTCCCTTCTCTGGGAAACATTTAAAGCATTTATACGAGGGTCATTAATTTCTTCTCAGGCATTTCTTAATAAAGAGAATAGAGCTAAACAACAGAGATTGGAAATGGAAATAAGGCAATTAGACATAGAAAATGCAGGAGCACCTTCATTGGCTAAACATAACAAAATAGCAGGACTGAAATATCAGTTAAATAAATTATACTCTGACCAAGTAATAAAACTTTATCAACACACAAAACAATTCAATGTTGAATGTGGTGATAAACCACAAAAACTATTAGCACGCCAGCTTCGTAAATTGGACGGGGAAAAAACGATTCATAAGATTAGATCAAATAAGGGAGAAATACTAACACTCCCCAAAGATATTAATGACAGATTTTTACAATACAATCAAAATCTTTATTCAACAAAATTGGCAGAACAATCAACAGGAATGGAAGCATTTTTACAGAAATTTAACCTTAAAGGCTTAGATTTGCAAGAGCAAGAATTATTAGGAGCTGAAATAACGACAAAAGATATCGAAGAGTCAATTAGATCTTTCAAAAATGGAAAGGCCGCAGGCCCTAATGGCCTAAGCTGTGAATTTTATTAAAAAATTTATGATCTGATCTCTTCGCGCTTACAAACACTGTATAAACACGTTTATACTCAACAGCAACTCCCGGAAACTTTAAACGAATCTACAATAATACTTATACCTAAAACTGATAAGGATCTGGAAGACCCAGCCTCATATAGAGCAATAGCTCTATTAAATACTGATCAGAAAATATTAACGAAAATCCTATCTTATAGATTCAGTTTAGTGATTAACAAATTAATACACCCTGACCAAACAGGCTTTATCCCAAAACGTCACTCATTTTACAATCTGAGACGATTATTTAATATTATATATTCAAATAGAATTGCTAACGCAGATCTAGCAATTATTTCGCTAGATGCTGAAAAAGCCTTCGATCAAGTAGAATGGTCATATTTATTTTCAGTGATGGAAAAATGTAATCTGGGAGAGAAGTACTGCACATGGGTTAAACTTTTATACTCTAACCCGACAGCTAGAATAAAAACTAACCAAATGTTATCAACTAAATTTAATCTCCCTAGAGGTTGTAGACAAGGATGCCCGCTGTCTTCATTATTATTCGCTTTAGCAATTGAACCAGTCGCCAGTATATTACAAAGCCAGAAATGAGTATTCCAAATTTATTATATCTAATAACTCAATTCGGTCAGTTCTCAGGATATAGAATTAATTGGAATAAAAGCGAAATCATGCCAATAACGGAACTCAATTTACATATACTAAAACAATCACCTTTTAAAATAGTTGAGGAAAAATTTAAATATCTAGGTATTTATGTAACTAAGGCGTATACTTCTTTATTTAAATCAAATTTCCCACCTTTACTGAATAAACTAAATAAGAATATTCAATACTGGAAAATACTTCCTATTTCAAAGTTCGGTAGAATTAATGCTAAAAAAATAATCTTTCTGCCGCAATGTTTGTACTTATTTCAGCCAATCCCGATATATAGTCCAAAATCTTTTTTTTTTAAAGTGGAGTCTACTGTTACAAGTTTCATCTGGGATTACAAGAATCATAGAATAAATAAAAAACATTTAAGTAAATCAAAGAGTAATGTAGGCTTAGCTCTACCAAACTTTCTGTTTTATCTTTGGGCAGTCCATATTAAAAACATGAATTTTTGGCCGGAAGAAATGGATCAACAACCAGACTGGTTAATGATGGAAAAGGAGGACTGTTTACCTTTTGAAATCGGTTCGATTATATTTGCACCGACAAAATTGCACAAAAAAAACTATAAGGAAAACCCTATAATATATAGTGGTACACAAATCTGGAAACAACTAAAAAGGGCCTTAAAATTGGATAATACACCACTCTGTCTCCCTATTGTAAACAACCCCTTATTTAAACCTTCCATGCTGGATAAAGGTTTTACACAATGGAAAAACCATGGAATCAAAAAGATGGAACACCTTTATAAGAAAGGCACTTTTCTTTTATTTCAGGAATTACAACAGATTTACGGATTACATTCAAATATTTTTTTCCGATATCTACAACTCAGAGATTATGTTAAATCAAATACACAAGATTATAGGATTAAGGAACCAGAAATCCTTGATGAATGGTTGAATAAGCATCACACAAGTCACCCCACAGAGCCCAGTCCCTCCATGCACTAGAGTCTCTCAACCCCTGCAGAGTAGTTATTAAGATGGCTGATCCGTGGGCAGTTGCTGCTGGGACGCAAATCGGGGCCTGATCAACCCCGGCTGGGTCGCCTGGGCGAGGTTGCCTGACGTTGTGAGACCCGAAACACCCGATGACTCCAGGTCACATCACTGAGGATGCGTCGCAGCGCATCTAGAAGATGTATATTTTTCACATTGAAGTCTGGCTCAGCCAGTGGCACCTAGGAATAGACTGGGCGACAACCAAGAATAGTTTGGTGACTACTGGAGAGACAGTTGACGGCACGGAAAGACGGCACCCGGGAAAGGCTGGGTTAGCACCCCAGTCTGTATCTTTCATGAGATAGACACCCAACAAAGCTACGGAAAGGCCTAATTAACCATCGTAGCCTAAACATCCATCAGGCGAGAATGAAATGCTCAGAGAAGGAGAAAGAGGTGCAGCGCACAGGCCTTGAACCTGGTGAGACGCAGGAGGAGCCCGGCCGGGAGTCACCCCGCAGAGCCCAGTCCCTCCATGCACTAGAGTCTACCAACCCCTGCAGAGTAGTTATTAAGATGGCTGATCCGTGGGCGGTTGCTGCTGGGACGCAAGTCGGGGCCTGATCAACCCCGGCTGGGTCGCGTGGGCGAGGTTGTCTGACATTGTGAGACTCGAAACACCCGATGACTCCAGGTCACATCACTGAGGATGCGTCCCAGCGCATCTAGAATATGTATATTTCTCACATCCTAATACAGAATAACTGACAATTTATATTTATAATATCCTTTTAGATAGCGAGATACCAACGACGGAAGCATATAGACATACATTGGAAAAATGAAATAAACCAACCCATAACGAAAGATATATGGGACAAAAGTTTACAACATACACATCAATGCTCGTTAAATACCAGACATGCTTTAATACAATTTAAAGTATTACATAGATTACATTACTCAAAAGTTAAATTGAATAGAATCTACCCACAAATCTCCTCTATCTGTGATAAATGTCAGCATCCAGAGGCTAATTTAACACATGCTTTTGCAAATAGTATAGAAATTAAGAATTTCTGGACGACGATTTTTAGAATAACTTCTGAAGTTATTAATATTAAATTGGATCCGAACTCAAAATTAATAATACTTGGAATATCAGAACAAAGTCTAATACTTACAACAAGTCAAAGAAATTTCCTAGATTATAGTGTAATAATTGGGAAGAAATTAATATTAAAGTTTTGGAAAGGCCCTATATCCCCCACAATTAAAATGTAGATTACGGAAATGTCGGAGATCCTACACTTGGAAAGAATCAGATTTGCCCAAATGGACAAACAAGAAGTCTTCATTAGAATATGGTCTTCTTTCATTGATTACTTAAAAGGGTAGATCGGTTTGGCAAGGAGCCCTAACTGAAACTTGGACTCAGGATTAGATGAAAAGTTATATTTTATATTCCTTGATCTGGTCTCCAATTACGTATTAATGGTAATTATTCCATTCTTTATGATTTCTTTTTTGACTTATATTTTATTTTTCTCTCTGTTTTTCTCTCTTTAAAAAAAAATTATTAGAGACAAAATGATTCATTTGATAATATTAATAATGTATGATTGCTGCACACGAAATATTACTATCATAATATGTGTTTGCTAATATACTGCTTATTTACTCTAATAAAAATATATATATATCAAAAAAAAATCTTACGAACCACCGTAGTCAGACTAACCGGTTCTAACCATTCTGCTTTGCTCCCTCCTTGAGCAGTGGGGTAATATTGGCAATATTCCAGTCATCTGGGACCTAAATCTAGTGATTCGTGAAATATCACTATCAATGACTCCACAATCTCCAAAGCCACCTCTTTCAGAACCTTAGGGTGCAGCATATCTGGTCCAGGTGACTTATCCACCTTCCGCACATTCAGCTCGGCAAGCTCCGGAATAATAGCCACTCGACTAACTTCTACCCCCTGAATCTCTTGAATTTCAGGCATGTTGCTGGTGTCATACACTCTGAAGACTGATCCACAAAAGTTATTCAACTCCTGCTATTTCGTTATTCCTCATTATCACTTTTGCAGCTTCATTCTCCAGCGATCCAACGTCCACTCTTGCCTCTTTCTTACACTTTGTATAACTAAGCAAACTCTTGCTATCCTCTATTATATTGTTTGCTAGCTTTCCTTCATATTTCATCTTTTCTCCACATATTGCCCTTTTAGTTACCTTCTGTTTTTATTTAAAAGCTCCTCAATGCTCTGGCTTCCCACGAATCTTTAATACATTATACGCCTTCTCTTTTTGTTTAATTCTGACCTAGACTTCTCCTGTCAGCCATGGTCGCCTCTTTCTCCACCTGGAATCTTTCTTCCTCGTTTGAATGAAAAGATCCTGCATCTTACGGATTATTCCTAGCAATTCCATGATTCCCTTCTCGTCAACTTTGGCCAGATCCTGCCTCCGGCCTCTGTTGTCCGCTTTGCTCAGATTTAATACCAGTACATCCGATTTCATCTTCTGGCTCTCAAATTGTGGGTTAAATATTATCATATTGTGGTTGCTACTGGTTCCCTTACCTTGAGATTCCTTTTGAAATCTAGTTCATTGCACAACACTATATCCAAAACTGCCTTTTCTCTGCTAGACTCCACTACAAGCCGCTCTAAGATTCCATCGCAGAGGCACTCTACACATTCACTTTCTTGGGGTTCACTATCAATCTGATATTCCCAGTTTGCCTGCATATTCAACATCACTTCATCAACAATAAAAATAGAGGAGGTGGGGAGGCTTTTCAGAGGACAGAAAAGCTGTAAATCACCTGGACCTGACAATGTTTCCCCCTCTACTCTCAAGCTCTGTGCCAAACAACTGCCGCCGGTCTATACAGACATTTTTAACCAGTCCCTGCAAACATGTACTGTCCCTGCCTGCTTCAAAGTGTCCACTATTGTCCCAGCACCCAAAAAGGCAAGGATTGCTTGTCTTAATGACAACAGGCCTCTCGCACTGACCCCTGTAGTCATGAAGACACTTGAAAGGCTTGTGCTGGCCGAGCTGAAACATATCACGACCCCCCTGCTGGACTCTGTGCAGTTTGCCTATCGGGCCAATAGATCTGTGGATGATGCAGTCAACCTGGTCCTGCGCATAATCCTACAGCACCTAGGCCGCCAGGGGACCTATGCGAGGATCCTGTTTGTTGATTTTTGCTCTGCATTTAACACCATTGTGCCAGAACTACTACACTCCAAACTTTCAGGATTGACTGCGCCTGAACGTCTCCGTCGGTGGATCACCATCTTCCTGACAGACAGGAAGCAGCATGTGAGGCTGGGAAAGGAGATCTCAGACCCGCAAACGCTCAGCATAGGAACACCACAAGGCTGTGTACTATCTCCTCTCCTCTACTCTCTCTACACGAATGACTGCACCTCCACAGATGCCTCTGTCAAGCTTCTCAAGTTTGCGGATGACACAACCCTGATTGGACTGATCCAGGAAGGGGAGGAATCTGCCTGCAGACAGTAGGTGTCACAGCTGGGGTCCTCGTGCCGTAGCAACAACCTAGAGCTTAATGCTCTTAAGACAGTGGAATTGATTGTAGTCTTTAGGAGAAGTTTCCCTCCCCACACCCCACTCACCATAAAAAACACCACAATCACAACTATCAAGTCTTTTAAGTTCCTGGGAACCATCATCTCCAAGGACATTAAGTGGGGGACTACCATCGACTCCACAGTCAAAAAGGCTCAACAGAGGATGTACTTCCTACGGCAGCTGAGGGAGAACAATCTGCCACATGAATTGATGGTCCAATTCTACACGCCCATCGTAGAGTCTGTTCTCACCTTATCCATCATTGTCTGGTTTTGTCTCAGCCACCTAGCACGACACCTGGAGGCTACAGCGAATCGTCCGATAAACTGAGAGGTTATTGGCTGCACCCAACCCTTCAATGATGAACTGTACACTGCAAGGACCAGGAAGCGAGCGGGCAAGATCATTTCTGACCCCTCTCACTCTGGCCACAAATTCTTTGAATCACTTTCATTTGGAAGGTGACTCCGGACTGTCAAAGCTGCCACAGTTTTTATCCACGAGTAGTTGCAGCACTCAACAACTAAAAATCTGTAGCCTCCCTTTGATCTGGTATTTTGTTGGTTCACATGCTTGATGAATGGTGTTTTATCATTAATGTTTTATTATTATTAATGTTTAGTGCTTTCTGAGTAATTCGTAACTGACACTGTATAGAAACGTAGAAACATAGAAAATAGGTGCAGGAGCAGGCCATTCAGGCCCTTCGAGCCTGCCCGCCATTCAATATGATCATGGCTGATCATCCAACTCAGTATCCCTTACCTGCCTTCTCTCCATACCCCCTGATCCCTTTGGCCACAAGGGCCAATTCTAACTCCTTCTTAAATACAGCCAATTAACTGGCCTCAACTACCTTCTGTGGCAGATAATTACAGAGATTCACCACTCTCTGTGGCAAAAATGTCTTTCTCGTCTCGGTCCTAAAAGATTTCCCCCTTATGCTTAAACGGTGACCCCTTGTCCTGGACCTCCCCAACATCGGGAACAATCTTCCTGCATCTAGCCTGTCCAACCCCTTAAGAATGTTGTACGTTTCCATAAGATTCCCCCTCAATCTTCTAAATTCTAGCGAGTACAAGCTGCGTCTATCCAGTCTTTCTAAAGGGCCTGTCCTACCAGCATCCGACTCCATGCGATGAACGCGATCAAACTAGAAGCGGGGGCCGCGCAGAGGTCGGCTGATCCCCTGTACAGGGCCGTTCCCACCAGCATGCGCCTGCATGCGGCAAGCGCGACCAAACCGGCAGTAGGGGCCGCGTGGAGGTCGAGTGAGTGGTGCAACGTGGCGCAAAGTGAGGCGAACTTGGAGCGAAGTCTTAAGGTAAGTTCGCCAGGACAGAGAGGGGCACACAGAGAGGGGCATAGAGGCACACACACAGAGGGCCACGGAGCCACACACATAGAGGGTCACGGAGGCACCTACAGATAGGTTGACGGAGGCACGATGTCGAGGCGCTGTGTCATGCGTCGAGGCGACTACGAGCTGACAAGCCGTTGCCGCGCGGGATTTTCTAACATGGTCAGTTTTTCGGAGCCCCGCGCAATATCGGGACGAACTCCGCACAATTCCGCACGGATCCGGCGATCGAAGTGGGACCAGCCCCGCGACGTCGGACGGCTCAAGCGACCACGTTAGGTCGCGCTCATCGCATGGAGTTGCATGCTTGTTATTTCCTCAGAATTTATTTCCTCAGATTTGGATACCAAACCAGTATGCAATACTCCAGGTGTGGTCTCACCAAGACACTCCAACTGCAGTAGAATCTCCCTGCTCCTATACACAAATCCTTTTGCTTGAATGCTAACATACCATTCGCTTTCTTCACTGCCTGCTGCGCTTGCATGCCTACTTTCAATGACTGGTGTACCATGACACCCACGTCTCGTTGCATCTCCCCTTTTCCTAATCGGCCACCATTCAAATAATAGTCTACTTTCCTGTTTTTGCCACCAAAGTGGATAACCTCACATTTATCCACATTATACTGCATCTGCCATGCATTTGCCCACTCGCCCAGCCCATCGAAGTCACCTTGCAGCCTCCTAGCATCTTCCTCACAGCTAACACGGCCCCGCAGCTTCGTGTCATCCGCAAACTTGGAGATGTTGCATTCAATTCCCTCGTCCAAATCATTAATATATATTATAAATAGCTGGGGTCCCAGCACTGAGCCTTGCGGCACCCCACAAGTCACTGCCTGCCATCCTGAAAAGGACCCGTTCACTCCACTCTTTGTTTCCTGTCTGCCAGCCAGTTCTCTATCCACATCAATACTGAACCCCCAATACCGTGTGCTTTAAGTGTGTATACTAATCTCTTGTGTGGGACCTAGTCGAAAGCCTTCTGAAAGTCCAGATATAACACATCCACAGGCTCTCCCTTATCCACTCTACTAGTTGCATCGTTAAAAAATGCTATAAGATTCGTCAGACATGATTTACCTTTCGTCAGACGTGATTTACTATGCTGATTTGTCCAATGATTTCACCACTTTCCAAACGTGCTGCTATCCGATCTTTAAGAGCTGACTCTAGCAGTTACCCCACTACCGATGTTAGACTAACTGAAGAAGGGTTTCGGCCCGAAACGTTGCCTATCTCCTTCGCTCCTTAGATGCTGCTGCACCCGCTGAGTTTCTCCAGCCTTTTGTGTAAGACTAACTGGTCTGTAATTCCCCGTTTTCTCTCTCCCTCCCTTTTTAAAAGTGGGGTTACATTAGCTATCCTCCAATCCTCAGGAACTACTCCAGAATCTAAAAAGTTTTGAAAAATTATCACTAAGGCATCCACTATTTCTGGGGCTACTTCCTTAAGTACTCTGGGATGCAGCCTATCTGGCCCTGGGGATTTATCGGTCTTTAATCCATTCACTTTACCTAACACCACTTCCCGGCTAACCTGGATTTCATTCAGTTCCTCCCATCTCATTTGACCCGCGATCCCCTGCTTTTTCCGGCAGATTATTTATGTCTTCCCTAGTGAAGACAGAACCAAAGTATTTTTTCATTTGGTCTGCCATGTCCTTGTTCCCCGTGATCAATTCACCTGTTTCTGCCTGCAACGGACCTACATTTGTTTTAACTAATCATTTTCTCTTCACATATCGATAAAAACTTTCGCAGTCAGTTTGTATGTTCCCTGCCAGTTTTCTTTCATAATCTATTTTCCCTTTCCAAATTAAGCCTTTTGTCTGTTGGAATCTGAATTTCTCCCAGTCCTCCGGCAGGCTGCTTCCTCTGGCTACTTTGTACGCTTCATCTTTTGTTTTGATACTATCCCTGATATCCCTTGTTATCCACGGATGCACTACCTTCCTTGATTTATTATTTTGCCATACTGGGATGAACAATTGTAGTTCATCCATGCAGTCTTTAAATGCCTTCCATGTCATGTTTCATGTTGTTACTTGTGGGCGGAGCACCAAGGCAAATTCCTTGTATGTGAATACTTGGCCAATAAACTTACTTACTTATATTGAAAGTGTCCGTGTC
>CAUPSL010000398.1:0-30935 GCA_963514005.1 Raja brachyura
GACAGGTGAAGGAGACGGACAGGTGAAGGGGACGGACAGGTGAAGGGGACGGACAGGTGAAGGGGACGGACAGGTGAAGGGGCCAACAGGTGAAGGGGACGGACAGGTGAAGGGGACGGACAGGTGAAGGGGACGGACAGGTGAAGGGGACGGACAGGTGAAGGAGACGGACAGGTGAAGGGGACGGACAGGTGAAGGGGACGGACAGGTGAAGGAGACGGACAGGTGAAGGGGACGGACAGGTGAAGGGGACGGACAGGTGAAGGGGACGGACAGGTGAAGGGGACGGACAGGTGAAGGAGACGGACAGGTGAAGGGGACGGACAGGTGAAGGGGACGGACAGGTGAAGGGGACGGACAGGTGAAGGGGCCAACAGGTGAAGGGGACGGACAGGTGAAGGGGACGGACAGGTGAAGGGGACGGACAGGTGAAGGGGACGGACAGGTGAAGGAGACGGACAGGTGAAGGGGACGGACAGGTGAAGGGGACGGACAGGTGAAGGAGACGGACAGGTGAAGGGGACGGACAGGTGAAGGGGACGGACAGGTGAAGGGGACGGACAGGTGAAGGGGACGGACAGGTGAAGGAGACGGACAGGTGAAGGGGACGGACAGGTGAAGGGGACGGACAGGTGAAGGGGACGGACAGGTGAAGGTGCGGACAGGTGAAGGGGACGGACAGGTGAAGGGGACGGACAGGTGAAGGGGACGGACAGGTGAAGGGGACGGACAGGTGAAGGGGACGGACAGGTGAAGGAGACGGACAGGTGAAGGGGACGGACAGGTGAAGGGGACGGACAGGTGAAGGGGACGGACAGGTGAAGGGGACGGACAGGTGAAGGGGACGGACAGGTGAAGGGGCGGGACAGGTGAAGGGGATGGACAGGTGAAGGGGAGGGACAGGTGAAGGTGCGGACAGGTGAAGGGGACGGACAGGTGAAGGGGAGGGACAGGTAAAGGGGCGGACAGGTGAAGGGGAGGGACAGGTGAAGGGGACGGACAGGTGAAGGGGACGGACAGGTGAAGGGGACGGACAGGTGAAGGGGACGGACAGGTGAAGGAGACGGACAGGTGAAGGGGACGGACAGGTGAAGGGGAACAGGTGAAGGGGACGGACAGGTGAAGGGGACGGACAGGTGAAGGGGACGGACAGGTGAAGGGGACGGACAGGTGAAGGGGACGGACAGGTGAAGGGGAACAGGTGAAGGGGAGGGACAGGTGAAGGGGAGGGACAGGTGAAGGGGAGGGACAGGTGAAGGGGAGGGACAGGTGAAGGTGCGGACAGGTGAAGGGGACGGACAGGTGAAGGTGCGGTACAGGTGAAGGGGACGGGACAGGTGAAGGGGACGGACAGGTGAAGGGGACGGACAGGTGAAGGGGACGGACAGGTGAAGGGGACGGACAGGTGAAGGGGACGGACAGGTGAAGGGGGCGGACAGGTGAAGGGGACGGACAGGTGAAGGGGACGGACAGGTGAAGGGGCGGACAGGTGAAGGGGACGGACAGGTGAAGGGGCGGGACAGGTGAAGGGGACGGACAGGTGAAGGGGACGGACAGGTGAAGGGGACGGACAGGTGAAGGAGACGGACAGGTGAAGGGGACGGACAGGTGAAGGGGACGGACAGGTGAAGGGGACGGACAGGTGAAGGGGACGGACAGGTGAAGGAGACGGACAGGTGAAGGGGACGGACAGGTGAAGGGGACGGACAGGTGAAGGGGACGGACAGGTGAAGGGGACGGACAGGTGAAGGAGACGGACAGGTGAAGGGGACGGACAGGTGAAGGGGACGGACAGGTGAAGGGGACGGACAGGTGAAGGTGCGGACAGGCGAAGGGGACGGACAGGTGAAGGGGACGGACAGGTGAAGGGGACGGACAGGCGAAGGGGACGGACAGGTGAAGGGGACGGACAGGTGAAGGGGACGGACAGGTGAAGGAGACGGACAGGTGAAGGGGACGGACAGGTGAAGGGGACGGACAGGTGAAGGGGCGGGACAGGTGAAGGGGATGGACAGGTGAAGGGGAGGGACAGGTGAAGGTGCGGACAGGTGAAGGGGACGGACAGGTGAAGGGGAGGGACAGGTAAAGGGGCGGACAGGTGAAGGAGACGGACAGGTGAAGGGGACGCACAGGTGAAGGGGAACAGGTGAAGGGGACGGACAGGTGAAGGGGACGGACAGGTGAAGGGGACGGACAGGTGAAGGGGACGGACAGGTGAAGGGGAACAGGTGAAGGGGAGGGACAGGTGAAGGGGAGGGACAGGTGAAGGGGAGGGACAGGTGAAGGGGAGGGACAGGTGAAGGTGCGGACAGGTGAAGGGGACGGACAGGTGAAGGTGCGGTACAGGTGAAGGGGACGGGACAGGTGAAGGGGACGGACAGGTGAAGGGGACGGACAGGTGAAGGGGACGGACAGGTGAAGGGGACGGACAGGTGAAGGGGACGGACAGGTGAAGGGGGCGGACAGGTGAAGGGGACGGACAGGTGAAGGGGACGGACAGGTGAAGGGGCGGACAGGTGAAGGGGACGGACAGGTGAAGGGGCGGGACAGGTGAAGGGGACGGACAGGTGAAGGGGACGGACAGGTGAAGGGGACGGACAGGTGAAGGGGAACAGGTAGGCGACTGCCAGGGACTAGTTTTAATGGAATTCACCTACGACACCTGGTGGCAACCTACGACGACCTGAAATTGTTGCAGAAAAATTTTCAACGTGTTGAAAAATTTGAGGTAGTCGCCCAAAAAAATCACCTGAGTGGGCGGGCTCAGAGTTAGATCTTGGGGCAAAATCAAGGGCTATGGGGGAGAAGGCAGGAACGGGGTACGGGATTGTGGATGATCAGCCGTGATCACATTGAATGGCGGTGCTGGCGCCGGCTGGAAGGAAGGGCCGAATGGCCGAATGTTCCCACCTTGGTCGTTGCAGAGTTCAGCTGCCCGCCCGCCAGCCTGGAGCAGGGCACGGTCTCGCCGCGCCGGGCGCGCCACAGGCCCGGGGACTCGGTCAGCTTCGCCTGCCACGACGGCTATCGGCTGCTGGGACCGGCCAGGCGCGCCTGCATGTCCAACGGCCGCTGGAACGGGGGCACGGCCGTCTGCGATGATGGAGGTCGGTCGCCAGCCGGTGCTCTCCCGTGCTCGCCGAGAGCGCTGGGGGAAGGGGGGGAGGGGGGAGGGGGGGAGGGGGAGAGAGGGGGAGAGGGGGAGAGGGGGGGAGGGGGTTGGATGGGGAGAGGGGGGGAGGGGAGGGGGGTTGGATGGGGAGAGAGGGGGGGAGGGGAGGGGGGTTGGATGGGGAGAGGGGGGGAGGGGAGGGGGGTTGGATGGGGAGAGAGGGGGGGGGAGGGGGGTTGGATGGGGAGAGAGGGGGGGTGGGGAGCGGGGATTGAATGGGGAGAGAGGGGGGAGGGGAGGGGGGTTGGATGGGGAGAGAGGGGGGAGGGGAGGGGGGGTTGGATGGGGAGAGGGGGGGGGGAGGGGGGTTGGATGGGGGGTGGGGAGCGGGAATTGAATGGGGAGAGAGGGGGGGAGGGGAGGGGGGTTGGATGGGGAGAGAGGGGGAGGGGAGGGGGGTTGGATGGGGGGGGAGGGGGGGAGGGGGGTTGGATGGGGAGAGAGGGGGGAGGGGAGGGGGGGAGAGGGGGGAGGGGAGGAGGGGAGGGGGGATTGAATGGGGGGTGGGATGTGGGGAGGGGGAGTTGGATGGGGTAGGAACGGGGAGGGGGCGAGGTGGAGAGGGGGAGGGGGCGGCAAGGGGAGGGCGGGCGGTGGAGGCCGGTTCTCTGGATGCACGTTCAAGAGAGAGCTAGATAGGGCTGTTAAAGATAGCGGGGTCGGGGGATATGGGGGGAAGGCAGGAACGGGGAACTGATTGGGGATGATCAGCCGTGATCACATTGAATGGCGGTGCTGGCCGGAAGGGCCGAATGGCCTCCTCCTGCTCCACCTATTTTCCAGGAGGGTGGAGGTTGGTTTGCTGGTTTGCGTGAGGGTCCGGGCTTGCCAGACTGAGTCGTCCACTCTGCCCTGCCCTTGTTCCAGCGGACACGTGCCCCAACCCGGGCACCCCCCCGGGCAGCGTGAAGAGCGGGCACAACTATAGCGTGGGCGACAAGGTCCACTACCGCTGCCTGGGCCAGCTGGCGCTGATCGGCTCCGCGCTCAGGGTCTGCCAGGAGACGGGGGCGTGGACGGGGTCCGAGCCCAGCTGCCAACGTAAGCCACGGGGGGGAGGGAGGGGGGAGGGAGGGAGGGTGTGTAGTGTGGTCAGTGGGGGAGGGGGGAGGGGGGAGTAGGGTTGGGGGGAGGGGGGAGGGGGAGGGGGGTGGGTAGTGTGGTCAGTGGGGGAGGGGGGAGAGGGAGAGTAGGGTTGGGGGGAGGGGGGAGTGGGAGGGAGGGGTGGGTAGTGTGGTCAGTGGGGGGGCGGGAGGGAGAGTGGGGTTGGGGGGTTGGGGGAGGGGGGAGAGGGGAGAGTGAGAGAGGGGAGAGGGGGGAGAGAGAGTGGGGAGGGGAGGGGGGGAGAGAGGGGGAGAGAGGGGGGAAGGGAGGAGTGGGGAAGGGGGGAGAGTGAGAGAGAGGGGAGAGGGGGGAGAGAGAGTGGGGAGGGGAGGGGGGGAGAGAGGGTGGGTAGTGTGGTCAGAGGGGGGGAGAGGGGAGAGTAGGGTTGGGGGGTTGGGGGGAGGGAGGGGGGAGGGCTGGGAGAGAGGGGGAGAGAGAGTGGGGAGGGGAGGGGGGGAGAGAGGGTGGGTAGTGTGGTCAGAGGGGGGGAGAGGGGAGAGTAGGGTTGGGGGGTTGGGGGGAGGGGTGGGTAGTGTGGTCAGTGGGGGAGAGGGGAGAGGCCTGGGAGAGAGGGGGAGAGAGGGGGGAAGAGAAGGGGGGAGGGGGGAGAGAGGGAGGGGTGGGTAGTGTGGTCAGTGGGGGAGAGGGGAGAGGCCTGGGAGAGACGGGGGAAGGGGGGGAAGAGAAGGGGGGAGGGGGGAGAGAGGGGGTGGGGAGAGTGGGGAGGGGAGGGGGAAGAGGGGTGGGGGTGAGGGGGGGGGGAAGAGTGGGAGGGGGAGGCGGGGTGGAGAGAAGGGGGAGGGGGGAGAGAGGGGGGTGAGGGGAGGGGGTGAGGGGAGGGGGGAAAAGAGGTGGGGGGGGGTGAGGGGAGAGGGGAGAGGCCTGGGAGAGACGGGGGAAGGGGGGGAAGAGAAGGGGGAGGGGAGAGAGAGGGGGGTGAGGGGAGGGGGTGAGGGGAGGGGGGAAAAGAGGTGGGGGGGTGAGGGGAGAGGGGGGGGAGAGAGCAGGGATAGACAGATTCTTGATCAGCGAGGGTGTCAGGGGTTATGGGGAGAAGGCAGGAGAATGGGGATAGCAGGGAGAGATAGACCAGCCGTGATTGAATGGCGGGCCGAATGGCCTAATTCTGCTCCTATCCCTTATGGACTGACGAAGGCGGACAGATGGAGTTGCAGATTCCAGTAGGGCGTCTGGATGGGCCGAATGGCGTTGACTGGCTCTCTCTCTCCTTCCGCCCGCTCAGATCAGAGTTCCCTCGACCTCCCTGAAGAGGTGGCCATGCATTTGTCCTCCTCTTTCGCCCACGTCCTCGGGGAGACCAAGGTGAACGACAAGGAGGCGGAGGAAGGTGAGTGGACTGGGCCAGGGGCTGGTCAAGGGTGAAGGGAGCTGATTACACTGCGTGGGGCAAGAGTGAAGTCGGGTCGGGATTACTAAAATGGCGGAGGCTGCGCTCCGTTGCGTACCACACGTGAGTCCATTGGATTGGGCAGGAGTGGACCAACTTGCTCCGCTCGAAGATCTTTGGGGAGAAGGCACGAGAGTTCAAGGGACATTATCCCATCCAAATAAAAATGGGACTTACAGAGATATGGGAATTGAAGGCAACATCTCCAAGTTTGCGGATGACACTAAGCTGGGGGGCAGTGTTAGCTGTGAGGAGGATGCTAGGAGACTGCAAGGTGACTTGGATAGGCTGGGTGAGTGGGCAGATGTTTGGCAGATGCAGTATAATGTGGATAAATCTCAGGTTATCCACTTTGGTGGCAAAAACAGGAAAGCCGACTACTATCTAAATGGTGGCCGATTAGGAAAAGGGGAGATGCAGCGCGACCTCGGTGTCGTGGTATACCAGTCATTGAGAGTAGGCATGCAGGTACAGCAGGCAGTGAAGAAAGCAAATGGTATGTTAGCTTTCATAGCGAAAGGATTTGAGTATAGGAGCAGGGAGGTTCTACTCCAGTTGTACAGGGTCTTGGTGAGGCCACACCTGGAGTATTGCATACAGTTCTGGTCTCCAAATCTGAGGAGGGACATCATTGCCATAGAGGGAGTGCAGAGAAGGTTCACCAGACTGATTCCTGGGATGTCAGGACTGTCTTATGAACAAAGACTGCATAGACTCGGTTTATACTCTCTAGCATTTAGGAGATTGAGAGGGGATCTTATAGAAACTTACAAAATTCTTAAGGGGTTGGGCAGGCTAGATGCAGGAAGATTGTTCCCGATGTTGGGGAGGTCCAGGACAAGGGGTCACAGCTTAAGGATAAGGGGGAAATCCTTTAGGACCGAGATGGGAAGGAATTTTTTCACACAGAGAGTGGTGGGTCTCTGGAACTCTCTGCCACAGAGGGTAGTTGAGGCCAGTTCATTGGCCTATATTTAAGAGGTAGTTAGATGTGGCCCTTGTGGCTAAAGGGATCAGGGGGTATGGAGAGAAGGCAGGTACGGGATACTGAGTTGGATGATCAGCCATGATCATATTGAATGGCGGTGCAGGCTCGAAGGGCCGAATGGCCTCTACTCCTGCACCTATTTTCTATGTTTCTATGTTAAAGGGATTAGAGGGTATGGAGAGAAGGCAGGTACGGGATACTGAGTTGGATGATCAGCCATGATCATATTGAATGGCGGTGGAGGCTCGAAGGGCCGAATGGCCTCCACTCCTGCACCTAATCTCTATGTTTCTATGGGCCAAGTGCAGGCAAATGAGTGAATAAGTTTATTGGCCAAGTATGTTCACATACAAGGAATTTGCCTCGGTGCTCCGCCCGCCAGTGACAACATGACGTACGGTGAGAGTTGAGAATGACACATAAAACATTAAACTGCAACAAAAAAACATTACTGACTGAACAAAATGGTCAAGCCAAGTCCAGAGAGTTTCATTGTCATGTGTCCCAGATAGGACAATGACATTCTTGCTTGCTGCGGCTCAACAGAGTATTGTCGGCATTAATACAGATCGGATCAGTGTGTCCATATACCGTAGACCATATATACACACACACACACACACACACACACACACATAAACAGAGCAAGTGCAATAGGCTGTTATAGTTCAGAGTTTGTTTCTAGGTGTGTTTAATGGCCTGGTGGCTGTGGGGAAGTGGCTATTCCTGACCCTGGTCGCTGCAGCCTTCAGGCTCCCGTACCTTCTACCTGAAGGCAGCGGGGAGATGAGTGTGTGGCCAGGGTGGTGTGGGTCCTTGATGATGCCGCCGGCCTTTTTGAGGCAGCGACTGCGATGGATCCCCTCGATGGTGGGGGAGGTCAGAGCCGGTGAGGGACTGGGCTAGTGTTCACAACTTTCTGCAGTCTTTCCCGCTCCAGGGCGCTCAAGTTGCCGAACCGAGCCACGATGCAACCGGGTCGGCAAGCTCTCTACTGTGCACCTGTGGAAGTTCGGGAGAGAGTCCTCCTCGACAGAGCGACTCTCCGTAATCTTCTCAGGGAGCGGAGGCGCTGGTGTGCTTTCGTGATGGTTGCATCAGTGATTCCCGGACTGGGACCTGGGTCAAGTCCAGTTTGTTTGTCACAGACACATACGAGACGTGCAGTGAAATGAAAAGTGGCCGTGCCTGCGGGTCTGGGCAATGAGAACAGACCAGAACAGAACCAATATTTACATTCAAACAAAGTTGACGCAACAGTATTCATGCCCTTGGTGAGATAAGGGTTTACAGCCCAGACGGCCTGCGGAACAAACTCTGTGCTGTCCTACCTGTTTCCACAGCGTGACAGCGGAGGCGTTTGCCCGGCCGTAGCCGCTGGAACAGTCCGTTGCTTGGGGGGGTGGTGGGGGTCCCCCATAACGTCGCTGGCTCTGGATCTGCACCTCCTGCTGTATAGGTCCTGCAGTGGGCGAGTGTAGTTCCCATAGTGCGTTCGGCCGAACGCACTGCTCTCTGCAGAGCCTTCCTGTCAGGCAGTGAAGAAAGCCAATGGTATGTTAGCTTTCATAGCAAGAGGATTTGAGTATAGGAGCAGGGAGGTTCTACTGCAGTTGTACAGGGTCTTGGTGAGGCCACACCTGGAGTATTGCGTACAGTTCTGGTCTCCAAATCTGAGGAAGGACATTATTGCCATACAGGGGGTGCAGGGAAGGTTCACCAGACTGATTCCTGGGATGTCAGGACTGTCTTATGAACAAAGACTGCATAGACTCGGTTTATACTCTCTAGAATTTAGGAGATTGAGGGGGGATCTTATAGAAACTTACAAAATTCTTAAGGGGTTGGACAGGCTAGATGCTGGAAGATTGTTCCCGATGTTGGGGAGGTCCAGGACAAGGGGTCACAGCTTAAGGATAAGGGGGAAATCCTTTAGGACCGAGATGAGAAGGAATTTTTTCACACAGAGAGTGGTGGGTCTCTGGAACTCTCTGCCACAGAGGGTAGTTGAGGCCAGTTCATTGGCTATATTTAAGAGGGAGTTAGATGTGGCCCTTGTGGCTAAGGGGATCAGAGGGTATGGAGAGAAGGCAGGTACGGGATACTGAGTTGGATGATCAGCCATGATCATATTGAATGGCGGTGCAGGCTGGAAGGGCCGAATGGCCTCTACTCCTGTACCTATGTTCTATGTTCTATGTTCTATGTTGCCAAACCAAATCGTGACGTATCCGGACAAGATGCTTTCCACAGTCCCTGAGCAGAAGCACTGGAGGATCCTCAGAGAGGCTCTGAATGTCCTCAGCTGCCTGAGGTGGTACAGGCGCTGCCTTGCCTTACTCACCAGTGCGGCAGCGTGTGTTGCCCACGTCAGACCCTCTGTGATGTGGACACCCAGGTATTGCAACGAAGGCCAGTTCAATGCTAGCATTTATTAGAAACATAGAAACATAGACAATAGGTGCAGGAGTAGAGGCCATTCGGCCCTTCGAGCCTGCACCGCCATTCAATGTGATCATGGCTGATCATCCAACTCAGTATCCCGTACCTGCCTTCTCTCCATACCCCCTGATCCCTTTAGCCACAAGGGCCACATCTAACGCCCTCTTAAATATAGCCAATGAACTGGCCTCAACCACCCTCTGTGGCAGAGAATTCCAGAGACCCACCACTCTCTGTGTGAAAAAAGTCCTTCTCATCTCGGTCCTAAATTAATTCCCCCTTATCCTTAGACTGTGACCCCTTGTTCTGGACTCCCCCAACATCGGGAACAATCTTCCTGCATCTAGCCTGTCCAACCCCTTAAGAATTTTGTAAGTTTCTATAAGATCCCCCCCTCAATCTTCTAAATTCCAGCGAGTACAAGCCGAGTCTATCCAGTCTTTCCTCATATGGAAGTCCTGACATCCCAGGAATCAGTCTGGTGAATCTACCCGATCATAGACCCAATCAATTATTCCGAGATTGCTTGCATCCGAGGGAAGTCCACTTCTGGAAAGAGCTGCCAGAGGACGTTCTCGAAGCTGGAAAGGGTTCAGAGAAGATTGACCAGGATGTTGCCGGGACTAGAGGGTGTGAGCTACAGGGAGAGGTTGAGTAGGCTGGGTCTCTATTCCATGGAGCGCAGGCAGGAGGATGAGGGGAGATCTTATAGAGGTGGACAAAATCACGAGAGGAATAGACCGGGTAGATGGGTCTTTTACCCAGAGTAGGGGGATCGAGGACCAGAGGACACGGGTTCAAGGTGACGGGGAAAAGATTGAATCGGAATCTGAGGGGTAACTTTTTCCACACAGAGGGTGGTGGGTGTATGGAACGAGCTGCCGGAGGAGGTAGTTGAGGCTGGGACTATCCCAACGTTTAAGAAACAGTTGGACAGGTACATGGATAGGACAGGTTTGGAGGGATATGGACCAAGCGCAGGCAGGTGGGACTAGGAGTGTAGCTGGGACGTGTTGGCCGGTGTGGGCAAGTTGGGCTGAAGGAAGGGCCTGTTTCCACACTGGATCACTCTGTGACTAGTGTAGATGGGGCATGTTGGCCGGTGTGGGCAAGTTGGGCTGAAGGAAGGGCCTGTTTCCACACTGGATCACTCTGTGACTAGTGTAGATGGGGCATGTTGGCCGGTGTGGGCAAGTTGGGCTGAAGGAAGGGCCTGTTTCCACACTGGATCACTCTGTGACTAGTGTAGATGGGGCATGTTGGCCGGTGTGGGCAAGTTGGGCCGAAGGAAGGGCCTGTTTCCACACTGGATCACTCTGTGACTAGTGTAGATGGGGCATGTTGGCCGGTGTGGGCAAGTTGGGCTGAAGGAAGGGCCTGTTTCCACACTGTATCACTCTGTGACTAGTGTAGATGGGGCATGTTGGCCGGTGTGGGCAAGTTGGGCTGAAGGAAGGGCCTGTTTCCACACTGTATCACTCTGTGACTAGTGTAGATGGGGCATGTTGGCCGGTGTGGGCAAGTTGGGCTGAAGGAAGGGCCTGTTTCCACACTGGATCACTCTGTGACTAGTGTAGATGGGGCATGTTGGCCGGTGTGGGCAAGTTGGGCCGAAGGAAGGGCCTGTTTCCACACTGGATCACTCTGTGACTAGTGTAGATGGGGCATGTTGGCCGGTGTGGGCAAGTTGGGCTGAAGGAAGGGCCTGTTTCCACACTGGATCACTCTGTGACTAGTGTAGATGGGGCATGTTGGCCGGTGTGGGCAAGTTGGGCCGAAGGAAGGGCCTGTTTCCACACTGGATCACTCTGTGACTAGTGTAGATGGGGCATGTTGGCCGGTGTGGGCAAGTTGGGCTGAAGGAAGGGCCTGTTTCCACACTGTATCACTCTGTGACTAGTGTAGATGGGGCATGTTGGCCGGTGTGGGCAAGTTGGGCTGAAGGAAGGGCCTGTTTCCACACTGGATCACTCTGTGACTAGTGTAGATGGGGCATGTTGGCCGGTGTGGGCAAGTTGGGCCACAGGAAGGGCCTGTTTCCACACTGTATCACTCTGTGACTAGTGTAGATGGGGCATGTTGGCCGGTGTGGGCAAGTTGGGCTGAAGGAAGGGCCTGTTTCCACACTGGATCACTCTGTGACTAGTGTAGATGGGGCATGTTGGCCGGTGTGGGCAAGTTGGGCTGAAGGAAGGGCCTGTTTCCACACTGTATCACTCTGTGACTAGTGTAGATGGGGCATGTTGGCCGGTGTGGGCAAGTTGGGCTGAAGGAAGGGCCTGTTTCCACACTGGATCACTCTGTGACTAGTGTAGATGGGGCATGTTGGCCGGTGTGGGCAAGTTGGGCCACAGGAAGGGCCTGTTTCCACACTGTATCACTCTGTGACTAGTGTAGATGGGGCATGTTGGCCGGTGTGGGCAAGTTGGGCTGAAGGAAGGGCCTGTTTCCACACTGGATCACTCTGTGACTAGTGTAGATGGGGCATGTTGGCCGGTGTGGGCAAGTTGGGCTGAAGGAAGGGCCTGTTTCCACACTGGATCACTCTGTGACTAGTGTAGATGGGGCATGTTGGCCGGTGTGGGCAAGTTGGGCCGAAGGAAGGGCCTGTTTCCACACTGGATCACTCTGTGACTAGTGTAGATGGGGCATGTTGGCCGGTGTGGGCAAGTTGGCCTGAAGGAAGGGCCTGTTTCCACACTGTATCACTCTGTGACTAGTGTAGATGGGGCATGTTGGCCGGTGTGGGCAAGTTGGGCTGAAGGAAGGGCCTGTTTCCACACTGTATCACTCTGTGACTAGTGTAGATGGGGCATGTTGGCCGGTGTGGGCAAGTTGGGCTGAAGGAAGGGCCTGTTTCCACACTGGATCACTCGGTGACTAGTGTAGATGGGGCATGTTGGCCGGTGTGGGCAAGTTGGGCCGAAGGAAGGGCCTGTTTCCACACTGGATCACTCTGTGACTAGTGTAGATGGGGCATGTTGGCCGGTGTGGGCAAGTTGGGCTGAAGGAAGGGCCTGTTTCCACACTGGATCACTCTGTGACTAGTGTAGATGGGGCATGTTGGCCGGTGTGGGCAAGTTGGGCCGAAGGAAGGGCCTGTTTCCACACTGGATCACTCTGTGACTAGTGTAGATGGGGCATGTTGGCCGGTGTGGGCAAGTTGGGCCACAGGAAGGGCCTGTTTCCACACTGTATCACTCTGTGACTAGTGTAGATGGGGCATGTTGGCCGGTGTGGGCAAGTTGGGCTGAAGGAAGGGCCTGTTTCCACACTGGATCACTCTGTGACTAGTGTAGATGGGGCATGTTGGCCGGTGTGGGCAAGTTGGGCTGAAGGAAGGGCCTGTTTCCACACTGTATCACTCTGTGACTAGTGTAGATGGGGCATGTTGGCCGGTGTGGGCAAGTTGGGCTGAAGGAAGGGCCTGTTTCCACACTGGATCACTCTGTGACTAGTGTAGATGGGGCATGTTGGCCGGTGTGGGCAAGTTGGGCTGAAGGAAGGGCCTGTTTCCACACTGTATCACTCTGTGACTAGTGTAGATGGGGCATGTTGGCCGGTGTGGGCAAGTTGGGCTGAAGGAAGGGCCTGTTTCCACACTGGATCACTCTGTGACTAGTGTAGATGGGGCATGTTGGCCGGTGTGGGCAAGTTGGGCCACAGGAAGGGCCTGTTTCCACACTGTATCACTCTGTGACTAGTGTAGATGGGGCATGTTGGCCGGTGTGGGCAAGTTGGGCTGAAGGAAGGGCCTGTTTCCACACTGGATCACTCTGTGACTAGTGTAGATGGGGCATGTTGGCCGGTGTGGGCAAGTTGGGCCACAGGAAGGGCCTGTTTCCACACTGTATCACTCTGTGACTAGTGTAGATGGGGCATGTTGGCCGGTGTGGGCAAGTTGGGCCACAGGAAGGGCCTGTTTCCACACTGTATCACTCTGTGACTAGTGTAGATGGGGCATGTTGGCCGGTGTGGGCAAGTTGGGCTGAAGGAAGGGCCTGTTTCCACACTGTATCACTCTGTGACTAGTGTAGATGGGGCATGTTGGCCGGTGTGGGCAAGTTGGGCCACAGGAAGGGCCTGTTTCAACGCTGCGGCTATGAATCTATAGATCACAACTTTGCAAGGAGACTTCGATAGCTGCTTGATTAAACTGGGGATACTCCAATCCCCCGCCTCACTCACCATTCTCCCCCCCGCCCCCCCCCCCCAAAAAACAGAAGGTAACGGTTTTTTTCCTTTCACAGGCGACCCGGGCAGGGCTATCAACGTGAGACGCGACCAGAAGCTTCACATCTACATACTGCTGGATGTTTCCGGAAGTGTAGGCGAGCCTGACTTTGAGAAGTCGAAGGATGCTCTCAGCAAGTTTATTAACATGGTGAGCACTTGGATAGACACATAGATACACTGGACAAAGTGGGACCCGTCGGGTCCCAGCATCACACGGGAGGGCTGGTCACCAACGCAATATTCCACCTCTCCACCTATTCCAATATTGCTCGCCAGTTGTGGGGGGGGGGGGGGGAGGCTTTCTGTTGCTCTAGTACGGGGGTTGCGGGCCGAAGGTACTGGTTTCCAGAGGGCTAGTATAGACATTGTGGGCCGAATGGATTATTGGGCTGGAAGCCACATTTTGCAACTTTTTAACAAGGCGAGGCAAACAATTTGGCCGCAGCTACCTGACAACCAAAATCCATTTTGTGAACACAACCTTTTTAACAAGGCGAGGCAAATAATTTGGCTGCAGCCACCTGACAACCAAAATCCATTTTGTGAACACAACCTTTTTAAAAAGGCGAGGCAAACAATTTGGCTGCAGCCACCTGACAACCAAAATCCATTTTGTGAACACAACCTTTTTAAAAAGGCGAGGCAAACAATTTGGCTGCAGCCACCTCACAACCAAAATTCATTTTGTGAACACAAACTTTTTAACAAGGCGAGGCAAACAATTTGGCTGCAGCCACCTGACAACCAAAATCCATTTTGTGAGCACAAACTCTTCAAAAAGGCGAGACAAACAATTGGGCCGCAACCACCTGACAACCAAAATCAATTTTGTGAAAACAAACTTTTTAAAAAGGCGAGGCAAACAATTTGGCTGCAGCCACCTCACAACCAAAATCCATTTTGTGAACACAAACTTTTTAACAAGGCGAGGCAAACAATTTGGCTGCAGCCACCTGACAACCAAAATGCGTTTTGTGAACACAAACTTTTTAAAAAGGCGAGGCAAACAACTGGGCAGCAGCCACATTTGGGCAGAGAATTCCACAGACTCACAACTCTCTGGGTGAGAAGGTTTTTCCTCTTCATGATAGCGGAGTCAGTTCGGAATAACGCTCCACGGTTTTATGGTTTGGACACGCTAGAGGCAGGAAACATGTTCCGCATGTTGGGGGAGTCCAGAACCAGGGGCCACACACACACAGTTTAAGAATAAGAAGTAAGCCATTTAGAACGGAGACGAGGAAACACTTTTTCTCACAGAGAGTGGTGAGTCTGTGGAATTCTCTGCCTAGGAAGGCAGTGGAGGCCGGTTCTCTGGATGCTTTCAAGAGACAGTTCGACATAACTCTTGGGGCAAACGGAATCAAGGGATATGGGGAGAAAGTAGGAACGGGGTACTGATTCTGGATGATCAGCCATGATGCCGGGACTGCTATATGTTGATGGAATGGAGCGGCTCGGCTTGTACACTCTGGAATTTAGAAGGATGAGGGGGGATCTTATTGAAACATATAAGATTATTAAGGGATTGGACACGCAAGAGGCAGGACACATGTTCCCAATGTTGGGCGAGTCCAGAACCAGGGGCCACACACAGTCTTAGAATAAAGGGGAGGTCATTTAAGACTGAGGTGAGAAAAATCTTTTTCACCCAGAGAATTGTGAATTTGTGGAATTCCCTGCCACAGAGGGCAGTGGAGGCCAAGTCACTGGATGGATTTAAGAGAGAGTTAGATGGGGCTCTAGGGGCTGGTGGAGTCAAGGGATATGGGGAGAAGGCAGGCACGGGTTATTGATTGGGGACGATATCAGTGGAGTGGATATTGTCTGGGTGAGGATATTGATAGAGGGGATATTGGATGGGTGGGGATATATATATATATGGAGGGGCCATTGGGCAGTGAGGATATCAGTGAAGATATTGGGCGGGTGAGGATATCGGTTGTGGGTACATAGGGTGGTGAGGATATCATGGTGAAGATATTGAGGGGCGAGGATATCAGTGGAGGAGAGATCGGGTGAATGAGGATATTGTTGAAGGGGATATCGGGTGGTGGGGACATCGCTGATGAAGATCTTGACTGTGTGAGGATATTGATGAAGATATCAGGTGGGGAGGATATCGGTGGTGAAGATATTGGGTGAGTGAGAATATCAGTGAAGATATTGGGTGAGTGGGGATATTGGCGAAGCTATTGCGCGAGTTGGAATATTATTGGTGAAGATCTTGACTGTGAGGATTTTAGTGAAGATACTGTGTGAGTGGGGATATTGTTGAAGATATTGAGTGAGTGGGGATATTGTTGGTGAAGATATTGAGTGGGTGGGGATATTATCGATGAAGATCTTGACCGAGGATTTTGGTGAAGATATTGTGTGAGTGAGGATATTGGTGAAGATATTGAGTGGGTGAGGATATTATCAGTGAAGATATTGGGCAAGTGAGGACATTAATGAAGATATTGAGTGGGTGGAGATACCGGGGGAAATATTGTGTGGGGATATCAATGAAGATATTGGGTGAGTGAGAATATTGGTGAAGATTTGGGGTGTGGGGATATTGGTGAAGATATTGAGTGAGTGGGGATATCAGTGAAGATATTGGGTGATTGGGGATATCGTTGGTGAAAATATTGAGTGTGTGGGAATATTATCGGCGAAGATCTTGACTGTGAGGATATTGGTGAAGATGTTGAGCGAGTGGGGATATTGTTGGTGAAGATATTGAATGAGTGGGAATATTGGTGAAGATATTGGGTGAGTGGGGATATCAATGAAGATATTGTGTGGGGATGTCAGTGAAGATATTGGGTGGGGATATCTGGGAAGATATTGTGTGAGTGGGGATATCGGGGAAGATATTGTGTGAGTGGGGATATCAGTGAAGATATTGTGTGAGTGGGGATATTGGTGAAGATATTGTGTGAGTGGGGATATCGGGGAAGATATTGTGTGAGTGGGGATATCGGGGAAGATATTGTGTGAGTGGGGATATCGGGGAAGATATTGTGTGAGTGGGGATATCAGTGAAGATATTGTGTGAGTGGGGATATTGGTGAAGATATTGGGTGGGAATATTGGTGAAGATATTGTGTGAGTGTGTGTAAATAAGCAATTTACAAACTCTAAGAGTGTTCAACACATTTTAATGACAGCACAAGGTATTACATACATCCTCAAATACTGGCTACATTCTTCTAGTGAACCGTATCCAGGAAGGGGAAGGCGTTATGATTGATGTTAACTAGGCGGGGTTAATGGTACTGAGGTAACTATGTTATTGGTTGCATGCAAAACCATCTACATCCTTCCCCTTAGAAAATTTAAAAGAAACAGACCGTTGTCACTACAACAGAATTAAACAGAATTAAACAGAATCGCCATAACGAACAGGTGGCTTGCTGATCCGGCCCGAGCGCGTACGGATGCCTCCCCCTTCCCCCGGAGGGAGGAGCAGAAAAAACAGGGGGACCCGAGACAGCAGGGGAACCAGGGAAGGGCGGTGGGGTTGGAGGAACAGGAGAGGGAGAACCGCGACCGCCAACAGGTGACCCGCGCAGAGGGGAACCGGGCGCTCGATATGGGGACCGAGGCATGCAGGGAACGCTGGCTGGGACAGGAGCCGGCTGCTGGTATGAGAGCGGCGGGGCATAGGGGCCCGGGGCCTGCGGCTTCGGCTCATTAACCGCAAGCAGGTGTTGTCGGCTTCTACGGTAGATGGTTCCCTCATAGTCGACCAGATACAAACGAGGTGAGTTGGCCACCCCAACCACAGTAGCCAGACGGGAGTGACCACTGGCGGTTTGCAATCGAACAACCTGTCCAGGCAACAGAGGATCGAGTGGTCTGCACGACCGATCGTGGGAACGCCGCTGGCTGTCATGTTTCTCTTGAATGCGCCTCTGCACAGAGGCAGGCTCCAGCACCCGAGATTTCAGCTGGCGCTGGGCAATCGGGATGGTAGATCTGGTTGTTCTGGACATCAGACGCTGAGCAGGGGACCCCATGGCCGGATCTCTGGAAACATTCCTGAGGTTCAGGAGATCCAAATACAAATCAGAGTTAGACAGTCTCGCCTGTTCCATCAGAAGCTTGGCGCTGCGGACGGCCCGTTCAGCAAGGCCGTTGCTCTGTGGGTACTCCGGGCTGCTGGTGAAATGCACAAAATTCCATTTGTCAGCAAAACTCTGGAACTCACGGCTGGTAAACTGCCTGCCATTGTCAGTCTGCAGCCTGACAGGGGACCCAAACGTGGAGAAGTGTTTCCGCAGCTTCCGGATCACCATCTCCGACGTGAGGGATGTCAGCAAATCCACCTCGAACCAGTTTGAGTACGAGTCGACCAGGACAAGGTAGTGGTTACCACGCCACTCGAAGATGTCGGCAGCCAGCGAGCCCACCGATTGGGTCTCCACCATGGTTGCCACGATAAAGAAAGACAAGAATGAAATACGTGTGTGTATCAACCCCAAGGACTTAAACCTTGCCATCAGGCGACCACACTACCCCATGCGGTCTGTTGAGGACCTGGCGGCTCAGGACGGGCAAGCCACCATCTTTTCGGTCCTAGACGCTAAGAACTCGTTCTGGCAGATCCCACTTCTGACACCATGTAAATAGGCAATTTACAAACTCTAAGAGTGTTCAACACATTTTAATGATAGCACAAGGTATTACATACATCCTCAAGTACTGGCTACCTTCTTCTAGTGAACCGTATCCAGGAAGGGGAGGGCGTTATGATTGATGTTGACTAGGCGGGGTTAATGGTACTGAGGTAACTATGTTATTGGTTGCATGCAAAACCATCTACAGTGGGGATATCAGGGAAGATATTGGGTGGGGATATTGGTGAAGATATTGGGTAGGAATATTGGTGAAGATATTGGGTGGGAATATTGGTGAAGATATTGGGTGGGGATATCTGGGAAGATATTGGGTGGGGATATCTGGGAAGATATTGGGTGGGGATATTGGTGAAGATATTGGGTGGGGATATTGGTGAAGATATTGGGTGGGGATATTGGTGAAGATATTGGGTAGGAATATTGGTGAAGATATTGGGTAGGAATATTGGTGAAGATATTGGGTGGGGATATTGGTGAAGATATTGGGTGGGGATATTGGTGAAGATATTGGGTAGGAATATTGGTGAAGATATTGGGTAGGAATATTGGTGAAGATATTGGGTGGGGATATTGGTGAAGATATTGGGTAGGAATATTGGTGAAGATATTGGGTAGGAATATTGGTGAAGATATTGGGTGGGGATATTGGTGAAGATATTGGGTGGGGATATTGGTGAAGATATTGGGTGGGGATATTGGTGAAGATATTGGGTGGGGATATCGGTGAAGATATTGGGTGGGAATATCGATGAAGATATTGGGTGGGGATATTGGTGAAGATATTGGGTGGGAATATTGGTGAAGATATTGGGTGGGGATATTGGTGAAGATATTGGGTGGGGATATCGGTGAAGATATTGGGTGAGGGAGGATATGATTTGTGAGATACATCCCCGACTGTGGGTCGACAGCCTTGTAACCAGCGCCACCCTCCCGTAGATCAGTCGCTTCGAGGTGTCGGCGAGGTACGGCGTTCTTCTCTTCGCGTCCCAGACCGAAGTCGTAGTCAGCATCTCCGGGGAGTTGGCCGACAGCCCGCAAGAAGTTGCTGATAGAGTGGCCGGGCTGAAGTACAGCGGTGAGTCCATGCCATGGGGATGGGGGTGGCGAGGGTGCGGCGGGGCTGAGGGCGTGGGAGTTGATGGTGGTGGCCCTGCCCGGCTGGGACATCAAGGAGAAGCCCTGCGAGCCAATGCACAATAGGCCATTCGGCCCCTTCGAGCCAGCAGGTCAACGAGAGATACGATCGGACGCACAAGTCTCTTGCCCAGAGTAGGGGAATCGAGGACCAGAGGACATTGGTTCAAGGTGAAGGGGAAAAGATTTAATAGGAATCTGGGGGGTAACTTTTTCCACACAGAGGGTGGTGGGTGTATGGAACAAGCTGCCGGAGGAGGTAGTTGAGGCTGGGACTATCCCAACGTTTAAGGAACAGTTCGACAGGTACATGGATGGGACAGGTTTGGAGGGATATGGACCAAGCGCAGGCAGGTGGGACTAGTGTAGATGGGGCATGTTGGCCGGTGTGGGCAAGTTGGGCTGAAGGAAGGGCCTGTTTCCACTCTGGATCACTCTGTGACTAGTGCAGATGGGGCATGTTGGCCGGTGTGGGCAAGTTGGGCCACAGGAAGGGCCTGTTTCCACACTGTATCACTCTGTGACTAGTGTAGATGGGGCATGTTGGCCGGTGTGGGCAAGTTGGGCTGAAGGAAGGGCCTGTTTCCACACTGTATCACTCTGTGACTAGTGTAGATGGGGCATGTTGGCCGGTGTGGGCAAGTTGGGCCACAGGAAGGGCCTGTTTCCACACTGTATCACTCTGTGACTAGTGTAGATGGGGCATGTTGGCCGGTGTGGGCAAGTTGGGCTGAAGGAAGGGCCTGTTTCCACTCTGGATCACTCTGTGACTAGTGTAGATGGGGCATGTTGGCCGGTGAGGGCAAGTTGGGCTGAAGGAAGGGCCTGTTTCCACACTGGATCACTCTGTGACTAGTGTAGATGGGGCATGTTGGCCGGTGTGGGCAAGTTGGGCTGACGGAAGGGCCTGTTTCCACACTGGATCACTCTGTGACTAGTGTAGATGGGGCATGTTGGCCGGTGTGGGCAAGTTGGGCTGAAGGAAGGGCCTGTTTCCACACTGTATCACTCTGTGACTAGTGTAGATGGGGCATGTTGGCCGGTGTGGGCAAGTTGGGCTGAAGGAAGGGCCTGTTTCCACACTGGATCACTCTGTGACTAGTGTAGATGGGGCATGTTGGCTGGTGTGGGCAAGTTGGGCTGAAGGAAGGGCCTGTTTCCACACTGGATCACTCTGTGACTAGTGTAGATGGGGCATGTTGGCCGGTGTGGGCAAGTTGGGCTGAAGGAAGGGCCTGTTTCCACACTGGATCACTCTGTGACTAGTGTAGATGGGGCATGTTGGCCGGTGTGGGCAAGTTGGGCTGAAGGAAGGGCCTGTTTCCACACTGGATCACTCTGTGACTAGTGTAGATGGGGCATGTTGGCTGGTGTGGGCAAGTTGGGCTGAAGGAAGGGCCTGTTTCCACACTGGATCACTCTGTGACTAGTGTAGATGGGGCATGTTGGCCGGTGTGGGCAAGTTGGGCTGAAGGAAGGGCCTGTTTCCACACTGGATCACTCTGTGACTAGTGTAGATGGGGCATGTTGGCCGGTGTGGGCAAGTTGGGCCACAGGAAGGGCCTGTTTCCACACTGTATCACTCTGTGACTAGTGTAGATGGGGCATGTTGGCCGGTGTGGGCAAGTTGGGCCACAGGAAGGGCCTGTTTCCACACTGTATCACTCTGTGACTAGTGTAGATGGGGCATGTTGGCCGGTGTGGGCAAGTTGGGCTGAAGGAAGGGCCTGTTTCCACACTGGATCACTCTGTGACTAGTGTAGATGGGGTATGTTGGCCGGTGTGGGCAAGTTGGGCTGAAGGAAGGGCCTGTTTCCACACTGTATCACTCTGTGACTAGTGTAGATGGGGCATGTTGGCCGGTGTGGGCAAGTTGGGCTGAAGGAAGGGCCTGTTTCCACACTGGATCACTCTGTGACTAGTGTAGATGGGGCATTGTTGGCCGGTGTGGGCAAGTTGGGCTGAAGGAAGGGCCTGTTTCCACACTGGATCACTCTGTGACTAGTGTAGATGGGGCATGTTGGCCGGTGTGGGCAAGTTGGGCTGAAGGAAGGGCCTGTTTCCACACTGGATCACTCTGTGACTAGTGTAGATGGGGACATGTTGGCCGGTGTGGACATGTTGGTTTCCACATTGTATCACTCGATGACGCCAACATCCTCGTAAATCTTCTCCGAACTCTTTTGCAGCTTAACAACGTCAAGATATCATTGGCACAGATACGTAGGCCTTTATCTTAAGAGTGTAGGTGGCTGAGAGGTGGCCTTGTAGAGGTGGCCCAGACCATGAGGGGAAGAGAGCTGAGAGATATCTAGGTTCCCCGGGCATTTCAGCAGGCAGTGAAGAAAGCCAACGGCATGTTGGCCTTTATAACAAGAGGAATCGAGTCTAGGAGCAAAGAGGTCCTTCTGTAGTTGTACAGGGCCCTAGTGAGACCACACCTGGAGTATTGTGTGCAGTTTTGGCCCTGTTGGCCTTCATAACAAGAGGAGTCGAGTACAGGAGCAAAGAGGTCCTTCTGCAGTTGTACAGGGCCCTAGTGAGACCACACCTGGAGTATTGTGTGCAGTTTTGGTCCCCTAATTTGAGGAAGGACATTCTTGCTATTGAGGGAGCCCAGCGTAGGTTCACCAGGTTAATTCCCGGGATGGCGGGACTGTCATATGCTGAGAGAATGGAGCGGCTGGGCTTGTACACTCTGGAGTTTAGAAGGATGAGAGGGGATCTCATAGAAACATAGAAATTAGGTGCAGGAGTAGAGGCCATTCGGCCCTTCGAGCCTGCACCAACATTCAATATGATCACGGCTGATCATCCAACTCAGTATCCCGTACCTGCCTTCTCTCCATACCCCCTGATCCCCTTTAGCCACAAGGGCCACATCTAACTCCCTCTTAAATATAGCCAATGAACTGGCCTCAACTACCCTCTGTGGCAGAGAGTTCCAGAGACTCACCACTCTCTGTGTGAAAAAAGTCCTTCTCATCTCGGTCCTAAAGGATTTCCCCCTTATCCTTAAGCTGTGACCCCTTGTCCTGGACCTCCCCAACATCGGGAACAATCTTCCTGCATCTAGCCTGTCCAACCCCTTAAGAATCTTGTAAGTTTCTATGAGAAACTTGAAATTGAAATCTCATTGAAACATATAAGATCGTTAAGGGCTTGGACGCGCTAGAGGCAGGAGACACGTTCCCGATGTTGGGGGAGTCCAGAACCAGGGGCCAGAGGGTAAGAATAAGGGGTCAGCCATTTAGAACGGAGACGAGGAAACACTGGGGGTTGCACAAAAAGGCTGGAGGAACTCAGCGGCTGCAGCAGCAGCGTCTAAGGAGCGAAGGAGATAGGCGACGTTTCGGCTCGAGGCCCTTCTTCAGACTGGTGTCTGAAACACTGTGAGGAAACACTGTTTCTCACAGAGAGTGGTGAGTCTGTGGAATTCTCTGCCTCAGAGGGCGGTGGAGGCCGGTTCTCTGGATGCACGTTCAAGAGAGAGCTGGATAGGGCTCTTAAAGATAGCGGGGTCAGGGGGATATGGGGAGAAGGCAGGAACGGGGTACTGATTGGGGATGATCAGCCGTGATCACAGTGAGTGGCGGTGCTGGCTGGAAGGGCCGAATGGCCTCCTACTCCTGCACCTGTTGTCTGTTGTCCATCAAGGATGGGGAGGAGGTGGGATGAGGAGGTGTGGGGGAGGGGGGGGGGAGGGGATGATTGTGTGGGGGGGGGGCGGGGGGAGGCAGGAGGAGGGGAGGGTTGGGGAGGGGAGGTGCGTTTGGGTGGGTGGATAAGGCCGGGGTGGCTCGCGGTGGTCGGGGGGTGGGAGGCGGAGGGATGTGGGGGGGCCAGAGGGCATGGGTTGAAGGTACAGGAACCGGGGGGGCAACGTCCCCCCACACAGAGGGTGGTGGGTGTACGGCACGAGCTGCCGGCGGAGGTAGTTGAGGCCGGGCGATCAGCGGCCCCCGGCAAGGTGGCCTCGCCGATGAACCGCTGTCTCCTCCCCGTGACCTAGACGCCGTCGGCAGGGGCGCCAAGGGAACCAACATCACGGGAGCTTTGCAGACCGTCCATTGGGCCATGAGCTTCTTCCGGACTTCCATGCAGGACAAGCGGTCGGAATGGGAAGAGATCCGTCACGTCATTATGATCTTCACCGACGGTGAGTAACGAGGCCTCATCCCCACCCCCACCCCCATCCCGGTAGTTGGCTGGGCCCACCCAGTGATCGATGGGCCCACCCAGCGATCGATGGGCCCACCCAGCGATCGATCGGCCCACCCAGTGATCGATGGGCCCACCCAGTGATCGATGGGCCCACCCAGTGATCGATCAGCCCACCCAGTGATCGATGGGCCCACCCAGTGATCGATGGGCCCACCCAGCGATCGATGGGCCCACCCAGCGATCGATCGGCCCACCCAGTGATCGATGGGCCCACCCAGTGATCGATCAGCCCACCCAGTGATCGATCAGCCCACCCAGTGATCCATCAGCCCACCCAGTGATCGATGGGCCCACCCAGTGATCGATCGGCCCACCCAGTGATCGATGAGCCCACCCAGCGATCGATCGATGAGCCCACCCAGTGATCGATGGGCCCACCCAGTGATCGATGGGCCCACCCAGTGATCAATCAGCCCACCCAGTGATCGATCGGCCCACCCAGTGATCGATCGGCCCACCCAGTGATCGATCGGCCCACCCAGTGATCGATCGATGGGCCCACCCAGTGATCGATCGGCCCACCCAGTGATCCATGGGCCCACCCAGTGATCGATGGGCCCACCCAGTGATCGATGGGCCCACCCAGTGATCGATCGGCCCACCCAGTGATCGATCGGCCCACCCAGCGATCGATGGGCCCACCCAGTGATCGATCGGCCCACCCAGTGATCGATGGGCCCACCCAGTGATCGATGGGCCCACCCAGTGATCGATGGGCCCACCCAGTGATCCATGGGCCCACCCAGCGATCGATCGGCCCACCCAGTGATCGATCGGCCCACCCAGCGATCGATGGGCCCACCCAGTGATCGATCGGCCCACCCAGTGATCGATGGGCCCACCCAGTGATCGATGGGCCCACCCAGTGATCGATCGGCCCACCCAGCGATCGATCAGCCCACCCAGTGATCGATCGGCCCACCCAGTGACCGATCAGCCCACCCAGTGATCGATGGGCCCACCCAGTGATCGATGGGCCCACCCAGTGATCGATAGGCCCACCCAGTGATCGATGGGCCCACCCAGTGATCGATGGGCCCACCCAGTGATCGATGGGCCCACCCAGTGATCGATGGGCCCACCCAGTGATCGATGGGCCCACCCAGTGATCGATGGGCCCACCCAGTGATCGATGGGCCCACCCAGTGATCGATCGGCCCACCCAGTGATCGATGGGCCCACCCAGTGATCGATCGATCGGCCCACCCAGTGATCGATGGGCCCACCCAGTGATCGATCGATGGGCCCACCCAGTGATCGATGGGCCCACCCAGTGATCGATGAGCCCACCCAGTGATCCATGGGCCCACCCAGTGATCGATGGGCCCACCCAGTGATCGATCGATGGGCCCACCCAGTGATCCATGGGCCCACCCAGTGATCGATGAGCCCACCCAGTGATCGATGGGCCCACCCAGTGATCCATGGGCCCACCCAGTGATCGATGAGCCCACCCAGCGATCGATGGGCCCACCCAGTGATCGATCGGCCCACCCAGCGATCGATCGATGAGCCCAACCAGTGATCGATGGGCCCACCCAGTGATCGATGGGCCCACCCAGTGATCGATGGGCCCACCCAGTGATCGATCGATGGGCCCACCCAGTGATCGATCGGCCCACCCAGCGATCGATGGGCCCACCCAGGGATCGATCAGCCCACCCAGCGATCGATCGGCCCACCCAGTGATCGATCGGCCCACCCAGTGATCGATGGGCCCACCCAGCGATCGATGGGCCCACCCAGCGATCGATGGGCCCACCCAGCGATCGATGGGCCCACCCAGTGATCGATCGGCCCACCCAGTGATCAATGGGCCCACCCAGTGATCGATCGGCCCACCCAGTGATCGATGAGCCCACCCAGTGATCGATGGGCCCACCCAGCGATCGATCGGCCCACCCAGCGATCGATGGGCCCACCCAGTGATCGATCAGCCCACCCAGTGATCGATGGGCCCACCCAGTGATCGATCGATGAGCCCACCCAGTGATCGATGGGCCCACCCAGTGATCGATGGGCCCACCCAGTGATCGATGGGCCCACCCAGTGATCGATCGGCCCACCCAGCGATCGATGGGCCCACCCAGCGATCGATCGGCCCACCCAGCGATCGATGGGCCCACCCAGTGATCGATGGGCCCACCCAGTGATCGATCGGCCCACCCAGTGATCGATCGGCCCACCCAGTGATCGATCGGCCCACCCAGTGATCGATGGGCCCACCCAGTGATCGATGGGCCCACCCAGTGATCGATCGGCCCACCCAGTGATCGATGAGCCCACCCAGCGATCGATCGATGAGCCCACCCAGTGATCGATGGGCCCACCCAGTGATCGATGGGCCCACCCAGTGATCGATGGGCCCACCCAGTGATCGATCGATGGGCCCACCCAGTGATCGATCGGCCCACCCAGCGATCGATGGGCCCACCCAGGGATCGATCAGCCCACCCAGCGATCGATCGGCCCACCCAGTGATCGATGGGCCCACCCAGTGATCGATGGGCCCACCCAGCGATCGATGGGCCCACCCAGCGATCGATGGGCCCACCCAGCGATCGATGGGCCCACCCAGTGATCGATCAGCCCACCCAGTGATCGATGGGCCCACCCAGTGATCGATGGGCCCACCCAGCGATCGATGGGCCCACCCAGCGATCGATCGGCCCACCCAGTGATCGATGGGCCCACCCAGTGATCGATCAGCCCACCCAGTGATCGATCAGCCCACCCAGTGATCCATCAGCCCACCCAGTGATCGATGGGCCCACCCAGTGATCGATCGGCCCACCCAGTGATCGATGAGCCCACCCAGCGATCGATCGATGAGCCCACCCAGTGATCGATGGGCCCACCCAGTGATCGATGGGCCCACCCAGTGATCGATGGGCCCACCCAGTGATCCATCAGCCCACCCAGTGATCGATGGGCCCACCCAGCGATCGATGGGCCCACCCAGTGATCGATCAGCCCACCCAGCAATCGATCGGCCCACCCAGCGATCGATGGGCCCACCCAGTGATCGATAGGCCCACCCAGTGATCAATCAGCCCACCCAGTGATCGATCGGCCCACCCAGTGATCGATCGGCCCACCCAGTGATCGATCGGCCCACCCAGTGATCGATCGATGGGCCCACCCAGTGATCGATCGGCCCACCCAGTGATCCATGGGCCCACCCAGTGATCGATGGGCCCACCCAGTGATCGATGGGCCCACCCAGTGATCGATCGGCCCACCCAGTGATCGATCGGCCCACCCAGCGATCGATGGGCCCACCCAGTGATCGATGGGCCCACCCAGTGATCGATGGGCCCACCCAGTGATCGATGGGCCCACCCAGTGATCGATGGGCCCACCCAGTGATCCATGGGCCCACCCAGCGATCGATCGGCCCACCCAGTGATCGATCGGCCCACCCAGCGATCGATGGGCCCACCCAGTGATCGATCGGCCCACCCAGTGATCGATGGGCCCACCCAGTGATCGATGGGCCCACCCAGCGATCGATGGGCCCACCCAGTGATCGATGGGCCCACCCAGTGATCGATCGGCCCACCCAGCGATCGATCAGCCCACCCAGTGATCGATCGGCCCACCCAGTGACCGATCAGCCCACCCAGTGATCGATGGGCCCACCCAGTGATCGATGGGCCCACCCAGTGATCGATGGGCCTACCCAGTGATCGATGGGCCCACCCAGTGATCGATGGGCCCACCCAGTGATCGATGGGCCCACCCAGTGATCGATGGGCCCACCCAGTGATCGATGGGCCCACCCAGTGATCGATGGGCCCACCCAGTGATCGATGGGCCCACCCAGTGATCGATGGGCCCACCCAGTGATCGATCGGCCCACCCAGTGATCGATGGGCCCACCCAGTGATCGATGGGCCCACCCAGTGATCGATCGGCCCACCCAGTGATCGATGGGCCCACCCAGTGATCGATGGGCCCACCCAGCGATCGATGGGCCCACCCAGTGATCGATCGATCGGCCCACCCAGTGATCGATGGGCCCACCCAGTGATCGATCGATGGGCCCACCCAGTGATCGATGGGCCCACCCAGTGATCGATGGGCCCACCCAGTGATCGATCGATCGGCCCACCCAGTGATCGATGGGCCCACCCAGTGATCGATCGATGGGCCCACCCAGTGATCGATGGGCCCACCCAGTGATCGATGAGCCCACCCAGTGATCCATGGGCCCACCCAGTGATCGATGGGCCCACCCAGTGATCGATCGATGGGCCCACCCAGTGATCCATGGGCCCACCCAGTGATCGATGAGCCCACCCAGTGATCGATGGGCCCACCCAGTGATCCATGGGCCCACCCAGTGATCGATGAGCCCACCCAGCGATCGATGGGCCCACCCAGTGATCGATCGGCCCACCCAGCGATCGATCGATGAGCCCAACCAGTGATCGATGGGCCCACCCAGTGATCGATGGGCCCACCCAGTGAACGATGGGCCCACCCAGTGATCGATCGATGGGCCCACCCAGTGATCGATCGGCCCACCCAGCGATCGATGGGCCCACCCAGGGATCGATCAGCCCACCCAGCGATCGATCGGCCCACCCAGTGATCGATCGGCCCACCCAGTGATCGATGGGCCCACCCAGCGATCGATGGGCCCACCCAGCGATCGATGGGCCCACCCAGCGATCGATGGGCCCACCCAGTGATCGATCGGCCCACCCAGTGATCAATGGGCCCACCCAGTGATCGATCGGCCCACCCAGTGATCGATGAGCCCACCCAGTGATCGATCAGCCCACCCAGCGATCGATCGGCCCACCCAGCGATCGATGGGCCCACCCAGTGATCGATCAGCCCACCCAGTGATCGATGGGCCCACCCAGTGATCGATCGATGAGCCCACCCAGTGATCGATGGGCCCACCCAGTGATCGATGGGCCCACCCAGTGATCGATGGGCCCACCCAGTGATCGATCGGCCCACCCAGCGATCGATGGGCCCACCCAGCGATCGATCGGCCCACCCAGCGATCGATGGGCCCACCCAGTGATCGATGGGCCCACCCAGTGATCGATCGGCCCACCCAGTGATCGATCGGCCCACCCAGTGATCGATCGGCCCACCCAGTGATCGATGGGCCCACCCAGTGATCGATGGGCCCACCCAGTGATCGATCGGCCCACCCAGTGATCGATGAGCCCACCCAGCGATCGATCGATGAGCCCACCCAGTGATCGATGGGCCCACCCAGTGATCGATGGGCCCACCCAGTGATCGATGGGCCCACCCAGTGATCGATCGATGGGCCCACCCAGTGATCGATCGGCCCACCCAGCGATCGATGGGCCCACCCAGGGATCGATCAGCCCACCCAGCGATCGATCGGCCCACCCAGTGATCGATCGGCCCACCCAGTGATCGATGGGCCCACCCAGCGATCGATGGGCCCACCCAGCGATCGATGGGCCCACCCAGCGATCGATGGGCCCACCCAGTGATCGATCGGCCCACCCAGTGATCAATGGGCCCACCCAGTGATCGATCGGCCCACCCAGTGATCGATGAGCCCACCCAGTGATCGATCGGCCCACCCAGCGATCGATGGGCCCACCCAGTGATCGATCAGCCCACCCAGTGATCGATGGGCCCACCCAGTGATCGATGGGCCCACCCAGCGATCGATGGGCCCACCCAGCGATCGATCGGCCCACCCAGCGATCGATCGATGAGCCCACCCAGTGATCGATGGGCCCACCCAGTGATCGATGGGCCCACCCAGCGATCGATCGGCCCACCCAGTGATCGATGGGCCCACCCAGTGATCGATCGGCCCCACCCAGCGATCGATGGGCCCACCCAGCGATCGATCGGCCCACCCAGCGATCGATCGATGAGCCCACCCAGTGATCGATGGGCCCACCCAGTGATCGATGGGCCCACCCAGCGATCGATCGGCCCACCCAGTGATCGATGGGCCCACCCAGTGATCGATGGGCCCACCCAGTGATCGATCGGCCCACCCAGCGATCGATGAGCCCACCCAGTGATCGATGGG
Source organism: Raja brachyura (assembly GCA_963514005.1). Next base: position 29,386 of record CAUPSL010000398.1, read on the forward strand.
CCCACCCAGTGATCCATCGGCCCACCCAGCAATCGATGGGCCCACCCAGTGATCGATGGGCCCACCCAGTGATCGATGGGCCCATCCAGCGATCGATGGGCCCACCCAGTGATCGATGGGCCCACCCAGTGATCGATGGGCCCACCCAGTGATCGATGGGCCCACCCAGTGATCGATGGGCCCACCCAGTGATCCATCGGCCCACCCAGCAATCGATGGGCCCACCCAGTGATCGATGGGCCCACCCAGTGATCGATCGGCCCACCCAGTGATCCATCGGCCCACCCAGCAATCGATGGGCCCACCCAGTGATCGATGGGCCCACCCAGTGATCGATGGGCCCACCCAGTGATCGATGGGCCCATCCAGCGATCGATGGGCCCACCCAGTGATCGATGGGCCCACCCAGTGATCGATGGGCCCACCCAGTGATCGATGGGCCCACCCAGTGATCGATCGGCCCACCCAGTGATCGATCGATGGGCCCACCCAGTGATCGATGGGCCCACCCAGTGATCGATGGGCCCACCCAGTGATCGATGGGCCCACCCAGTGATCGATGGGCCCACCCAGCGATCGATCGGCCCACCCAGTGATCGATCGATGGGCCCACCCAGTGATCGATCGGCCCACCCAGCGATCGATGGGCCCACCCAGTGATCGATGGGCCCACCCAGTGATCGATCGATGGGCCCACCCAGTGATCGATGGGCCCACCCAGTGATCGATGGGCCCACCCAGTGATCGATGGGCCCACCCAGTGATCGATGGGCCCACCCAGTGATCGATCGATGGGCCCACCCAGTGATCGATCGGCCCACCCAGCGATCGATGGGCCCACCCAGCGATCGATGGGCCCACCCAGCGATCGATGGGCCCACCCAGCGATCGATGGGCCCACCCAGCGATCGATCGGCCCACCCAGCGATCGATGGGCCCACCCAGTGATCGATCAATTGATTAATGGTTGATAAGATTGACCGATTGGTTAATTGATTGATCAGTTGATTGGTTAATTGATATTTATTGATTGATCGATCGGTTCATTGATTAATTGATTGGCCGACTGATTGATCGATTGGGTGGACAGCTGCCTGGATAAGGAAGGGTATAGAGGGATGTGGGCCAAACAGGACGACTATAGATGGGGCGTGGGCGTTGACTCGTTCTATGCTAGCCCATTGCATTCTGTGTAATGGTGAGGCACCCGCCCCCCCCAATGTGTTAAACGTGTGTGTGTGTCAGTGAATGTGTGTGTGAGTGAGTGTGAGTTTGTCTGCGGGAGTGTGTGTACCCGTATGCGAGAGTGTGATTGTGTGTATGTGAATGTGAGTGAGTGTGTGAGTGTGAGTGTATGCGAGTGTGTGTTTGTCTGTGTGCGTGAGTGCGTGAGTGTGTATATGCATGTGTGTGAGTGTGTATGTGTGTATGCGGGTGTGCGTGAGTGTGTGCGTGTGCGTATGTGTGTGTGTTTGTTTGTATGCGTGAGTGAGTGTGTGAGTGCGTGTGTATGTGTGCGAGTGTGTGTTTGTCTGTATGCGTGAGTGTGT
>CAUPSL010000399.1:0-12500 GCA_963514005.1 Raja brachyura
AACGCCCGAGTGTCACGTAATACTTGGCAACGCTAGTATGGAATGTGGAGCCGGCAACGTCAGCGGCCCGAGCCCTTAATAATCTTATATGTTCCAATGAGATCCCCTCAGACTCACAGATAATTCCACAGACTCACAACTCTCTGTGAGAAAAAGTGTTTCCTCGTCTGCGTTCTAAATGGTCGATACCTTATTCTTAAACTGTGTGTGTGTGTGGCCCCTGGTTCTGGACTCCCCCAACATCGGGAACATGTTTCCTGCCTCTAGCGTGTCCAAACCCTTAACAATCTTATATGTTTCAATGAGATCCCCTCTCATCCTTCTAAACTCCAGAGTGTACAAGCCCAGCCGCTCCATTCTCTCAGCGTATGACAGTCCCGCCATCCCGGGAATTAACCTGGTGAACCTACGCTGGGCTCCTCAATAGCAAGAATGTCCTTCCTCAAATTAGGGACCAAAACTGCACACAATACTCTAGGTGTGGTCTCACCAAGACCCTGTACAACTGCAGAAGGACCTCTTTGCTCTTGTACTCAACTCCTCTTGTTATGAAGGCCAACAGGGCCAAAACTGCACACAATACTCCAGGTGTGTGGTCTCACCGGGGCCCTGTACAACTGCAGAAGGACCTCTTTATATGTTATATGTTCCAATGAGATCCCCTCTCATCCTTCTAAACTCCAGAGTGCACAAGCCCAGCCGCTCCATTCTATATCTTGTACACCTGTACAAGATCACTTATTCTCCTGCGCTCCAAGGAATGAAGTCCTCGCCTGCCCTATAGCTCAGGCCCTCGAATCCTGGCCACATCCTCGTAGATCCCCTCAGCGCTCTTTGCAAAGGACCTTCCCATTTACTTGAACGCCTGGCTGACGTGGTAAACTTTCATCCCCAGCCTGTGTCCGCCGCAGCTTTCCCGGGACTGTTCAGGATACAGTCGCTAGAGTTTAGAAGATTGAGGGAAGATCTTATAGAAGCTTCCAAAATTCTTAAGGGGTTGCACAAAAGGCTGGAGAAACTCAGCGCGTGCAGCAGCATCTAAGGAGCGAAGGAGATTTCTTAAGGGGTTGGACAGGCTAGATGCAGGAAGATTGTTCCCGATGTTGGGGAAGTCCAGGACAAGGGGTCACAGCTTAAGGATAAGGGGGAAATCCTTTAGGACCGAGATGAGAAGGACTTTTTTCACACAGAGAGTGGTGGGTCTCTGGAACTCTCTGCCACAGAAGGTAGTTGAGGCCAGTTCATTGGTTATATTTAAAAGGGAGTTAGATGTGGCCCTTGTGGCTAAAGGGATCAGGGGGTATGGAGAGAAGGCAGGTACGGGATACTGAGTTGGATGATCAGCCATGATCATATTGAATGGCGGTGCAGGCTCGAAGGGCCGAATGGCCTCTACTCCTGCACCTATTGTCTATGCTTCTATGGACACGTTGGAGGCAGGAAACATGTTCCCGATGTTGGGGGAGTCCAGAACCAGGGGCCACACACACAGTTTAAGAATAAGGGGTCGGCCATTTAGAACAGAGACGAGGAAACACTTTTTCTCACAGAGAGTGGTGAGTCTGTGGAATTCTCTGCCTCAGAGGGCGGTGGAGGCCGGTTCTCTGGATGCACGTTCAAGAGAGAGCTAGATAGGGCTCTTAAAGATAGCGGAGTCAGGGGATATGGGGAGAAGGCAGGAACGGGGAACTGATTGGGGATGATCAGCCGTGATCACATTGAATGGCGGTGCTGGCTCGAAGGGCCGAATGGCCTCTACTCCTGCACCTGTTGTCTATTGTCTATGAGGGGGATAGATTGTGTAAAAGCACAGTCTTTCACCCAGAGTAGGGATTCAAAAACCACAGGACATAGGTTTAAGGCAATAGACAATAGGTGCAGGAGTAGAGGCCATTCGGCCCTTCGAGCCTGCACCGCCATTCAATATGATCACGGCTGATCATCCACCTCAGTATCCCGTACCTGCCTTCTCTCCATACCCCCTGATCCCTTTAGCCACAAGGGCCACATCTAACTCCCTCTTAAATATAGCCAATGAACTGGCCTCAACTACCCTCTGTGGCAGAGAGTTCCAGAGACCCACCACTCTCTGTGTGAAAAAATTCCTTCTCATCTCGGTCCTAAAGGATTTCCCCCTTATCCTCAAGCTGTGACCCCTTGTTCTGGACCTCCCCAACATCGGGAACAATCTTCCAGCATCTAGCCTGTCCAACCCCTTAAGAATTTTGTAAGTTTCTATAAGATCCCCCCTCAATCTTCTAAATTCCAGTGAGTACAAGCCGAGTCTATCCAGTCTTTCCCCATATGGAAGTCCTGCCATCCCAGGAATCAGTCTGGTGAACCTTCTCTGCACTCCCTCTATGGCAAGGATGTCTTTCCACAGATTAGGAGACCAAAACTGTACACAATACTCCAGGTGTGGTCTCACCAAGACCCTGTACAACTGCAGTAGAACCTCCCTGCTCCTATACTCAAATCTTTCCACAGATTAGGAGACCAAAACTGTACGCAATACTCCAGGTGTGGTCTCACCAAGACCCTGTACAACTGCAGTAGAACCTCCCTGCTCCTATACTCAAATCTTTCCACAGATTAGGAGACCAAAACTGTAGGCAATACTCCAGGTGTGGCCTCACCAAGACCCTGTACAACTGCAGTAGAACCTCCCTGCTCCTGTACTCAAATCTTTCCACAGATTAGGAGACCAAAACTGTACGCAATACTCCAGGTGTGGTCTCACCAAGACCCTGTACAACTGCAGTAGAACCTCCCTGCTCCCATACTCAAATCTTTCCACAGATTAGGAGACCAAAACTGTAGGCAATACTCCAGGTGTGGTCTCACCAAGACCCTGTACAACTGCAGTAGAACCTCCCTGCTCCTGTACTCAAATCTTTCCACAGATTAGGAGACCAGAACTGTACGCAATACTCCAGGTGTGGTCTCACCAAGACCCTGTACAACTGCAGTAGAACCTCCCTGCTCCTATACTGAAAACCCTGTACAAGGGGTGGGGGGGGGGGTGGGAGATGAGGGCAACAACCAGGACAGGTATACAAACACTGTGGTGAGCCGACTATGAGCTCCAGGTGCCCCCCAACCCACCCCCAGCAACAGCACCTCTTATATATAGTAAATATATAGTAAATCGACCCAAGACACGACGGCACAGCAGCAAAGTCAAAGCTCTCAGACGTGCAACAAGCAGATATAAGAGAAGAAAAACATACAGGTGATTGGGGACCATGATGAAATCTGTGAGGAGCCTCCTGGGGACAGAGATTGCTGCAGGCTCACGCGCTCCAGCCTTCCAAAGCTCCGAGCTCTGCCCATCTCGCTCTTAAATATTCAGGGCTGCGAGATAGCGAGGGGGAGACTGCGGGCAGTTACATAACGGGCGCAGGGAGGGCAGACCGGGAGGGAGGGAGAGAGGCAGCCGTGCGGTTTAGCAACGCTATCAGGAGATGCCGGGAGAGAGGTGAGACGCAAGTGAGAGACCGGGATCTGACAGCGAGCATTGTGCTCGAATCCCGAATCCCGTCTCCCCGCCCGCCCGCCCACCCCCCACCTGAAGCCGATCTGCTGATGCAGGAATCGCAGACTCTGGGAGCTCGGCTATTATTGAAAAGCAGTCGCTCGGAAAAATCGCAAGACATTAAGGGGGGGGGAGGGGGGGGGGGAGGGAGTCACGAGTCGGTGTGTGGGCAGATTCCTATCGGGGGAATTCTACCGAGAGAATAAGACACACACACACACACACCCACGCACACACACACACACACGCGCACACAAACACACACAAACGCATGCACGCGCACACACACGCACACACACGCACACACACGCACACACACGCACACACACGCACACACACGCACACACACACACACACTCACGAACCCAAACGCACACGCACACACACACACACACACACGCATGCACGCACACACACACACACACGCGCACACTCACACTTACACACACACAAACACACGCAAACACACACACACACGTGCACACACACACACCACAAACACACGCAAACACACACACACGCGCACACACACACGCTCACACTCACACACACACTCACACACACAAACGCATGGACGCGCACACACACACGCGCACACACACACACTTACGCACACACAAACACACGCAAACACACGTGCACACACACACACCACAAACACACGCAAACACACGCACACGCGCACACACACACGCTCACACTCACACTCACACACACAAACGCATGGACGCGCACACACACACGCGCACACACACACACACTTACGCAAACACACGTGCACACACACACACACCACAAACACACGCAAACACACACACACGCAAACGCACACACAAACACACGTGCACACACACAAACACACGCGCGCACACACACATACAAACACGCGCGCACACACACAAGCAAGCACAAACACGCGCACACGCGCACACATGCAAGCGGCAACATGGATGTAGATCTGGCAATGTGAGATTCAAAAACTGACAATAGTCTCAACTATTTGTTACAGAAGGAACCGCAGATGCCGGAGAATCGAGGGGTTTACACACAAAAGGCTGGAGAAACTCAGCGGGTGCGGCAGCATCTAAGGAGCGAAGGAGATAGGCGACGTTTCGGGTCGAGACCCTTCTTCAGTCTCAACTATTTGCTCTGTGGCAGGGGATGAGCAGTGAGAGGAGGAGGGGTGGGGGGGGGGGGACGTGGGGGGGAGAGTACGGCATGACCCAATCTGCGCCTGTTTCCTAAAGACAGTCCCGAGAACGAGGTGCGATGCCAAACTCCGCCCCGTCATCACCTTTCCTTTGCAGAATAGAAACAGAGACAATAGGTGCAGGAGTAGAGGCCATTCGGCCCTTCGAGCCTGCACTGCCATTCAATACACAATAGACAATAGGTGCAGGAGTAGAGGCCATTCGGCCCTTCGAGCCTGCACCGCCATTCAATATGATCACGGCTGATCATCCAACTCAGTATCCCGTACACAATAGACATTAGTTGCAGGAGTAGAGGCCATTCGGCCCTTCCAGCCTGCACTGCCATTCAATACACAATAGACAATAGGTGCAGGAGTAGAGGCCATTCGGCCCCTCGAGCCAGCACTGCCATTCCATAGACTATAGACAATAGGTGCAGGAGTAGAGGCCATTCGGCCCTTCGAGCCAGCACTGCCATTCAATACACAATAGACAATAGGTGCAGGAGTAGAGGCCATTCGGCCCTTCGAGCCAACACTGCCATTCAATACACAATAGACATTAGGTGCAGGAGTAGGCCATTCGGCCCTTCCAGCCAGCACTGCCATTCAATACACAATAGACATTAGGTGCAGGAGTAGAGGCCATTCGGCCCTTCGAGCCTACACCGCCATTCAATATGATCATGGCTGATCATCCAACTCAGTATCCCGTACCTGCCTTCTCTCCATACCCCCTGATCCCTTTAGCCACAAGGGCCACATCTAACTCCCTCTTAAATATAGCCAATGAACTGGCCTCAACTACCCTCTGTGGCAGAGAGTTCCAGAGACTCACCACTCTCTGTGTGAAAAAATTCCTTCTCATCTCGGTCCTAAAGGATTTCCCCCTTATCCTTAGACTGTGACCCCTTGTCCTGGACCTCCCCAACATCGGGAACAATCTTCCTGCATCTAGCCTGTCCAACCCCTTAAGAATTCTGTAAGTTTCTATAAGATCCCCCCTCAATCGTCTAAATTCCAGCGAGTACAAGCCGAGTCTATCCAGTCTTTCTTCATATGGAAGTCCTGACATCCCAGGAATCAGTCTGGTGAACCTTCTCTGTACCCCCTCTATGGCAAGGACGTCCCCTCTATGGAATGAATCATGTTTTTGTTGCAGGGAAAAAGAATAAAAACAGCAGTAAAACGTGTCCATAAATACATGGAGTCTACACATCTGCATAACATCTGCAGCCCCCGCTCCCATGTGGAACCATCAATCTGTTTTAATTGACAGTGAGCAGAGGCGGCTTGGAAGAAATGGCCAGACTCGGTGGCTTTTCCTGGATAATACCGGACTGGGACACAATGACAATAACTCCTGAATCTTGAATCTAACGGGAAGGTTGCCCCCCGCTGCTGTTAGTGTCCGCTCCATTAGAAACCTGCGGGGGTCACACAAAAGGCTGGAGAAACTCAGCGGGCGCAGCAGCGTCTGAGGAGCGAAGGAGATGGGCGACGTTTCGGGTCGAGACCCTTCTTCAGACTGGGTCCAGGGATCAGGGGAACGAGAGGTATAGACGGTGATGTGGAGAGACACAGAACAACGAATGAACGATACGCAATAAAGTATTGTCGATGATAAAGGGAACGGGCCGTTGTAAGGAAATACCCTGATGGCTGTGGGGAAGACGCTGCTCCTGAACCTGGACGTGACAGACTTCGGGCTCCTGTGCCTTCTCCCCGATGGTAGCGGGGAGATAGGATGAAGGTTCCCCACCCCTGATCTCGGGGCTGCATTTCTTCCCACATGCTAAAGACATGCAGGTTCTTGGAGTCATTGGCTTCTCTAAATTGCCATTAGTGTCCAGGATAGTCCTTGTGTACGGGGTGATCACAATAGACATTAGGTGCAGGAGTAGAGGCCATTCGGCCCTTCCAGCCAGCACTGCCATTCAATAGACAATAGACATTAGGCGCAGGAGTAGGCCATTCGGCCCTTCCAGCCAGCACTGCCATTTGATAGACAATAGACATTTGGTGCAGGAGTAGGCCATTCGGCCCTTCCAGCCAGCACTGCCATTCAATAGACATTAGGTGCAGGAGTAGGCCATTCGGCCCTTCCAGCCAGCGCTGCCATTCAATAGACAATAGACATTTGGTGCAGGAGTAGGCCATTCGGCCCCTCGAGCCAGCACTGCCATTCTATAGACAATAGACATTAGGCGCAGGAGTAGGCCATTCGGCCCTTCCAGCCAGCACTGCCATTCAATAGACTATAGCCATTTGATGCAGGAGTAGGCCATTCGGCCCCTCGAGCCAGCACTGCCATTCTATAGACAATAGACATTAGGCGCAGGAGTAGGCCATTCGGCCCTTCCAGCCAGCACTGCCATTCAATAGACAATAGCCATTTGATGCAGGAGTAGGCCATTCGGCCCTTCCAGCCAGCACTGCCATTCAATAGACTATAGCCATTTGATGCAGGAGTAGGCCATTCGGCCCCCCGAGCCAGCACTGCCATTCTATAGACAATAGACATTAGGCGCAGGAGTAGGCCATTCGGCCCTTCCAGCCAGCACTGCCATTTGATAGACAATAGACATTAGGCGCAGGAGTAGGCCATTCGGCCCTTCCAGCCAGCACTGCCATTCTATAGACAATAGACATTAGGTGCAGGAGTAGGCCATTCGGCCCTTCCAGCCAGCACTGCCATTCAATAGACAATAGCCATTTGATGCAGGAGTAGGCCATTCGGCCCTTCCAGCCAGCACTGCCATTCAATAGACTATAGCCATTTGATGCAGGAGTAGGCCATTCGGCCCCTCGAGCCAGCACTGCCATTCTATAGACAATAGACATTAGGCGCAGGAGTAGGCCATTCGGCCCTTCCAGCCAGCACTGCCATTCGATAGACAATAGACATTTGGTGCAGGAGTAGGCCATTCGGCCCTTCCAGCCAGCACTGCCATTCTATAGACAATAGACATTTGATGCAGGAGTAGGCCATTCGGCCCTTCCAGCCAGCACTGCCATTCAATAGACTATAGCCATTTGATGCAGGAGTAGGCCATTCGGCCCCTCGAGCCAGCACTGCCATTCTATAGACAATAGACATTAGGCGCAGGAGTAGGCCATTCGGCCCTTCCAGCCAGCACTGCCATTCAATAGACTATAGCCATTTGATGCAGGAGTAGGCCATTCGGCCCCTCGAGCCAGCACTGCCATTCTATAGACAATAGACATTAGGCGCAGGAGTAGGCCATTCGGCCCTTCCAGCCAGCACTGCCATTCAATAGACATTAGGTGCAGGAGTAGGCCATTCGGCCCTTCCAGCCAGCACTGCCATTCAATAGACAATAGACATTAGGCGCAGGAGTAGGCCATTCGGCCCTTCCAGCCAGCACTGCCATTCGATAGACAATAGACATTTGGTGCAGGAGTAGGCCATTCGGCCCTTCCAGCCAGCACTGCCATTCGATAGACAATAGCCATTTGATGCAGGAGTAGGCCATTCGGCCCCTCGAGCCAGCACTGCCATTCTATAGACAATAGACAATAGGTGCAGGAGTAGGCCATTCGGCCCCTCGAGCCAGCACTGCCATTCCATAGACTATAGACAATAGGTGCTGGAATACAGGCCATTCGGCCCTTGGAGCCTGCACCGCCATTCAATATGATCATGGCTGATCATCCAACTCAGTATCCCGTACCTGCCTTCTCTCCATACCCCCTGATCCCTTTAGCCACAAGGGCCACATCTAACTCCCTCTTAAATATAGCCAATGAACTGGCCTCAACTACCCTCTGTGGCAGAGAATTCCAGAGACCCACCACTCTCTGTGTGAAAAATGATTTTCTCATCTCGGTCCTAAAGGAATTCCCCCTTATCCTTAAGCTGTGACCCCTTGTCCTGGACCTCCCCAACATCGGGAACAATCTTCCTGCATCTAGCCTGTCCGACCCCTTAGGAATTTTGTAAGTTTCTATAAGATCCCCCCTCAATCTTCTAAACTCAGTATCATGTTTTTGTTGCCGAGGATAGGAAAAACAGCAGTGAAATGTGTTTGGGCAACTGTATAAATGCATGGAGTCTACACATAGAAACATAGAAAATAGGTGCAGGAGTAGAGGCCATTCGGCCCTTCGAGCCTGCACTGCCATTCAATATGATCATGGCTGATCATCCAACTCAGTATCCCGTACCTGCCTTCTCTCCATACCCCCTGATCCCCTTAGCCACAAGGGCCACATCTAACTCCCTCTTAAATATAGCCAATGAACTGGCCTCGACTACCCTCTGTGGCAGAGAATTCCAGAGACTCACCACTCTCTGTGTAAAGAATGTTTTCCTCATTTCGGTCCTAAAGGATTTCACCCTTATCCTTAGACTGTGACCCCTTGTTCTGGACTCCCCCAACATCGGGAACAATCTTCCAGCATCTAGCCTGTCCAACCCCTTAAGAATTTTGTAAGTCTCTATAAGATCCCCCCTCAATCTTCTAAATTCCAGCGAGTACAAGCCGAGTCTATCCAGTCTTTCTTCATATGGAAGTCCTGCCATCCCAGGAATCAGTCTGGTGAACCTTCTCTGTACCCCCTCTGTGGCAAGTATGTCTTTCCTCAGATTTGGAGACCAAAACTGTACGCAATACTCCAGGTGTGGCCTCACCAAGACCCTGTACAACTGCAGTAGAACCTCCCTGCTCCTATACTCAAATCTTTCCACAGATTAGGAGACCAAAACTGTACGCAATACTCCAGGTGTGGCCTCACCAAGGCCCTGTACAACTGCAGTAGAACCTCCCTGCTCCTATACTCAAATCCTTTCGCTATGAATGCTAACATACCATTGGCTTTCTTCACTGGAGCAGGGAGCAGGGAGGTACAGGGGCAGGGAGGTTCTACTGCAGTTGTACAGGGCCCTGGTGAGGCCACACCTGGAGTATTGCGTACAGTTCTGGTCTCCAAATCTGAGGAAGGACATCCTTGCCACAGAGAAGGTTCACCAGACTGATTCCGAATGGCCTCTCCTCCTGCACCTATTGTGCATCATCCGCAGTCTTTCTGTAGGCATTGACTAAAGGACAGGCTTCCCGGAATGATTATTAGAGGTAGCAGCTGCTAGCAGTAATGCACAAGGTGCTTATACACTGGGGAAAGAGACAAATGGCCAGCCCGCACTCCATCACAGGCAGTAATTGATCCAGGCGAGGGGAGATTTATGGCCTCTAAAGCACTTCCTGCAGCAATGCTGGGGGGATTGGGGGGGGGGGGGGGGGGGTTGGGGGGGTGGGGGGAGTGCAGAAGGTAAATTGTGCCATCAATCTGGTCTGCGGCTGAGTGACCTCCACATCGTCCAGGCTGAAAGACTAGAGGGGGAGACAAAGAGGGAGAGGGGAAGCTGGAGAGCGGTAGAGCCGCTGCCTTTCCGCGCCACAGACTCGGGCTCCGTCCCGACTACCGGTGCTGTCCGCACCGAGCTTGTACATTCTCCCCGCGGCCATCTACACCAGGGGCGGCGAACCTGCGCCCTTCTACACCATTCAGCGCGGCCTTTTGAATGAATCCAAATTTTGGTTTTTTTGTTACGTTTTTTTATCAGTTAGAAGCAATTACATAATTTTAAATACCTGGAGTATTGCGTACAGTTCTGGTCTCCTAATCTGTGGAAAGACTTGAGTACAGGAGCAGGGAGGTTCTACTGCAGTTGTACAGGGTCTTGGTGAGGCCACACCTGGAGTATTGCGTACAGTTCTGGTCTCCTAATCTGTGGAAAGATTTGAGTATAGGAGCAGGGAGGTTCTACTGCAGTTGTACAGGGTCTTGGTGAGACCACACCTGGAGTATTGCGTACAGTTCTGGTCTCCAAATCTGAGGAAGGACATTCTTGCCATAGAGGGGGTACAGAGAAGGTTCACCAGACTGATTCCTGGGATGGCAGGACTTCCATATGAAGAAAGACTGCATAGACTCGGTTTGTACTCTCTAGAATTTAGGAGATTGAGGGGGGATCTTATAGAAACTTACAAAATTCTTAAGGGGTTGGACAGGCTAGATTGTTCCCGATGGCAGGAAGATTGTTCCCGATGTTGGGGAGGTCCAGGAGAAGGGGTCACAGCTTAAGGATAAGGGGGAAATCCTTTAGGACCGAGATGAGAAGGACTTTTTTCACACAGAGAGCGGTGGGTCTCTGGAACTCTCTGGAGTGCAGAGAAGGTTCACCAGACTGATTCCTGGGATGTCAGGACTGTCTTATGAACAAAGACTGGATAGACTCGGTTTATACTCTCTAGAATTTAGGAGATTGAGAGGGGATCTTATAGAAACTTACAAAATTCTTAAGGGTTACACAAAAAGCTGGAGAAACTCAGCGGGTGCAGCAGCATCTAAGGAGCGAAGGAGATAGGCGACGTTTCGGGTCGAGAACCTTCTTCAGACTCGGTTTATAAGAAGGGTCTCGACCCGAAACGTCGCCTATCTCCTTCGCTCCTTAGATGCTGCTGCACCCGCTGAGTATCTCCAGCTTTTTGTGTACCCCTCGATTCTCCAGCATCTGCAGTCCCTTCTTTAACAAGATTCTTAAGGGGTTGGACAGGCTAGATTGTTCCCGATGGCAGGAAGATTGTTCCCGATGTTGGGGGAGGTCCAGGACAAGGGGTCACAGCTTGAGGATAAGCGGGAAATCCTTTAGGACCGAGATGAGAAGGACTTTTTTTCACACACAGAGTGGTGGGTCTCTGGAACTCTCTGCCACAGAGGGTAGTTGAGGCCAGTTCATTGGCTATATTTAAGAGGGCGTTAGATGTGGCACTTGTGGCTAAAGGGATCAGGGGGTATGGAGAGAAGGCAGGTACGGGATACTGAGTTGGATGATCAGCCATGATCATATTGAATGGCGGTGCAGGCTCGAAGGGCCGAATGGCCTCTACTCCTGCACTTATTGTCTATGTTTCTATATTTAAGAGGGAGTTAGATGTGGCCCTTGTGGCTAAGGGGATCAGAGGGTATGGAGAGAAGGCAGGTACGGGATACTGAGTTGGATGATCAGCCATGATCATATTGAATGGCGGTGCAGGCTTGAAGGGCCGAATGGCCTCTACTCCTGCACTTATTGTCTATGTTTCTAGTATATATATATATACACACACAAAGTTGGGAAAATATATATATGTATATTTTGTTCCCAATCAGTAGCATGTTTCTGCCTTTTTGATTATATATATAAAAAGTTGGGAAAGAATGGAATATTCTACAGATTTTACACTGTTGGAGATATATCCGCGTTTTATGAAATGTACTGCTTCATCTAATCTTCGATCCTGGTTTCAGTCGGGTTCTCGTGCCGAACCAGTTTGCCCCTTCAAATAATCAATAAGTGGGGACCATATTTTTGTAAATAGTTGTTGTTTGTCCACTGAGACAAATCTTATTCTTTCCAAATGTAGAGTCTCCGACATTATGTGCTTAAAGTACCAAAGAGTGAAAGGAGATCAAACTAAATAATCCTCCCCGACTGACGGCCACAATTAAAACATTAGTATTAGGTATCATTTAAAAATGAATTGGATGGGCATATGGATGAGAAGGGTATGGAGGGTTATGGTATGAGTGCAGGCAGGTGGGACTAAGGGGAAAAGGTTGTTCGGCACGGACTTGAAGGGCCGAGATGGCCTGTTTCCGTGCTGTAATTGTTATATGGTTATATGGTTATAAGTCACGAGGGCTATTTTAACAAAATTAGGTACACTCGGAAGCATTTATAAGTCAAAGTCAAGAGAGTTTATTGTC